>JAAGAY010143862.1:0-19536 GCA_011801015.1 Ardeotis arabs | reverse complement strand
AAAAAAAAAAAAAAAAAGAAGAAAAATTTGCACACAGAAAAGCGATACAAACTACAACATAGTTCTCTTGTTTAACAACAGAGCACGTGAAGACCAGTTTCTTCTTTTGTTGCAGTAACTACAAGATCACATCCCCTTTCCAACAACTAAGAGTTCTCTGCTAAAGATCAGACTGGCCTGTCTTTGTCTGCCTCCCTCTCTCCTGGCTACCAGGCTGCAAAGGACATGTCTTGTTCATCTCTAGCAGCAACATGCACCAGTGAAGGCAAGTGCTGAACATCAACACACATGAAATCAAAGCTATCTACAAAAGCAGTCTGTAGGCTAAACTCCTTTTAAATTCTGTCCCTGGAAACATGCGATTGATCCAGAAATTATTCTGGTAAGATACATGAATGCAGGAAATAGAGATAAGGGAAGACTGAAGAAGGCTCCAAAATATCCACGGGCAGCATCCTATTTGTTTGATTTCATTTGACCCAGTCAAATCACCTTCACTGGAATTAATTCAATTGCAAGTAATAAAAAAGTAAAATATAGTGACTACATAATAAAATGACAGCAATAAAGGTTAGCTCTGTTTGCATATGCCAATGTTATCATTACAGTAAATATTTAGCACCTACACTGTCTTAGATGCAGAACAAGGCTGCAGATATGAAACCATCCTCCAGTCAAGTGACTCAAGAGAAAGCAGTACATCTAGGAACGGCACTTAAGGTCAGAGCCAGTCTATTACACAAAATATCCTCCTCAGTACTAATGGCTCTTAGATAAGATCTGGACTCAGATGCCATATTCCTTTTATAGAAAGGGCTAACTATGAAGTGACATTTAATTCAGTAGTTGACAAAGTTTCTTCAGGAAGACTACTAAGCCAAAATGATCATCTTTTCTACCAAAATAGTTGCTGGCGAAACTGTGGTACCTCACCAAAAAATGTATGTATTAGCAAAGACAATGCATAAAAAAAATTCTGAAACCACAACACAGAGATACATCCCACCTGTGATGTTTTTAGACCAGGATATAACCTGCATATCACCTTCAGACTTCCTGTAGCTGCCCTTAGAATCAGTGCCAAAACTTCCTGGTGATCTCAGGCTGTAACTAGCGTTAACTCTTTAGTTTTCCCTTTCTTCTCCAGACTTAGATACTTCTTTAGACTTTACATAGATAAATCTTGTGAGAAGCACTGACTCAGTTCCAAACTCTGGGGTCTTGCTATGTATTTTTATTATTTATCATTGTCCTTGCTGAGACAGCTTTAAACCTTGTAAATGCTGCATTAAGCAACCACAAAAGGTCTTTAAGATGCAAGGAATATATGAGGATTTAAAAACTCCTCTGCATTATTCCTGAGTACACTTTGATTTCGTGTCCGTAACAAGTAACTTACAAGGAGGAAATGCAATCATTTTGAGCAGCTCCTCTCTGCAGCGGTCTCATTTGGGAGAACTTACTATCAGCCAGAACCATCTCCTGGAGATTTGCCCTCATTTTCTTCCTGTGAACTTGTATAAAACTGTCTCCACTCGACTGCCTCTGAATAATGTACAACAGCAGATGAGCAACAGTGAGTGCCAAGGGAGCTCCAGCCAACAGCAGCTAAGTGAGCCCATTGCTGTGCTTCAGCTTTCAAAAGCATTATGGTGGTATGGGAACAATACAGATTCAGTCAAGAAAGATTCAGATCATTAAAAAATGCATGTGCTGCAAGAACAAAGAACACCTGATAGGACTGAAATAAAATTATCAAATCACATTCTGTTCACAGTTTTCCCAGTTAAAATCCAGGTAACTCCAGAACCTGTACCAGACATCACAAAGAGAAATTGTTTTCTTGACTCTTTATATCCCACTCTACCATCCTCAGTTACTTCATCCTTAGAGAAAACTCTGTTGGCAATAGATTTCATAAGATTTTTAATTTTTTTTTTGAGAGGATTGATAAAAGTGTTCATAAAACACTGGATTCACACTCTAGAAAATTAAATACATCAAAAGATTCATTCCACTTACACTTGAGATCTCAAGACTGCCCAGCCAATATGCAACAGCCCTGCACTCCTCAGGCAGAAAGATGGATGTATCTGTTCTCACAATAGCCTGAACTTTTTGGACAAATGCCAACAGGACTACTTGTCAGGACCACTTTGAGGAATCACTGAAGAGGATCACCTTTCTAGGGAGAACAGGGTTAAGGTGTTTCAACGGGAAGATTTAATTCACACATCCCATATCGGTGAGGCTGGTCAAGTCTGCATATGCAAAAGGATGCAAACTCCCAGGTGCAAACAAGGGAGTCACAACAGTCATGAAACACAGAGAGCACAGGAAAGACAATGCACATCGTGGTGCGATATTACTAAGCTCCACTGAATCTGCACTTGAGCTATACACAAAGTCCATCACGTAACTTATTCTACCTCAGATACACTGAGTTAGGATGCAGATGTGTCCCTTACTCAGTGTTGCATGAACAGACAACATTTCCTCTTTAACACTGCTTGTCCTGGCTGCAGGATACTCAGCCACTCTAACTTGCAGTGCCAAATCTCTCTCCTTGTATACTGTGACTGTACTTTAGGGTCCGACAGAAGTAGCTCCTTCCTGAAATGTGTGGGCCAGAATCATCTGTTTGCACTGAATTCAATAGAGAACTCAGCCAGTTTACAGCAGAGGACAACCTTTCTCCATTGCATCACTTCACCCAATTCAACTCTGAGAGCTTGCCCTAGCCTCTACCAAGATGTTGGCTGATACTGATCAACTTTCCTTGCCATCTTTGCTTACTTCTCTATTTAAACATACACACATGTATATGTTTTTTAACTGCTGGTGTTGTTAGGAGGGGCATTTTGACTGCTGCATCTGTTTGTATTCTAAGCTACATTACTCAGAGTTCTGCTAACACACAATGCAAGTTGTTACTGGGATACTGTTTCTTTACACTGGGCCTCTTACCAGCTTTAAGGTCTACAAAGAAAAATAATTACCCATACCAAGAAAATAATTCCTATCTCCCTATTTTGAAATCCCAGTGAAACATGAATAAGAGTGGAAAGGCAGACCTGTCTACATTGTGGCAAAAGAGTAGGAGAGTTCAACTGAAGGTAAGGGCAGCTGGAGGTGGATGTGTAACTCCTTTACAGTGCTACCATATGGCTGTTGATGTAGGACTGCAACAGAAGAGGTCTGACACATGTCAATTCCAGCTGCTAATGTGTAATCGATCTTTCTAGGAAGAAAAATGTTGATTTCCTCTACCTGCCTTTGATTTCTACTTGAATCTGAAGTTTTGTCCTTTTTTTTTTTTCCTATTGTTTGTCCTGTCCTTCCATGAATTCGCTGTCCATTTCCACCAGTCTCTTTCTGCTCAAGCAAAGAATCACAGGTTACATGCTGCCCAACTGGTCACAGTAACTCACTGGAATTAAGTGTTTCAAGAAACAGTCAAATGGCTGCCTGCCATGGGGCAATAATACTTTCCAGGGATTTGGTCTAGGCAGCAAAGATAACTCATGCGGCAGCCTGAAAGGCCTCATGAGATAAAGTGTTCAATGCCGGCAAAGCACAGTGCAGCCCCAGTAGTTTGTGATTAAATCATGAAGATGACAGTGCAGAGTAAATTTATTCAACATTGTTTATTCCACATTTTTTCCATATGCTTAAAAACAGAGAGGAAAGAAATAGAAATTATAAACAGACAGTTCTCCCCTTAGACAAGAATCTTTCCACAAGGGCCAAATCACCAAATTAACCAGGCGTAGAGAGAGCTGGAAATGATGGGAGAGATTAACTACTCCGAGTAAAATTCCCAGCAATGCTTCCCCTAACCACAAACAAAAGTTTGGGAGACACAAGCAGTCTCAATTTGAGGAGCTGCTTTATTTCACATTCCATCCAAGTCTGACAGTGCTGACTACAAACAGTAGACATATTTTGATAATGTGTATTTAAGACACATTCTGTTCTGTGATTACCAACCCAGTTCTTCTGCAGACCTGAAATGTTCCATAAAACTTTTAGGGGGCTCCTCCAATCCAAAGAAAATGTCAAAACATGCTTAAGAGTGCATTTCACTCCCAGACTTCCAATCATTTAATGGTTGGCAATCAAAACAGCTGTTTATATTGATACAAGAGGTGAAATTTTCAATAGGTTTTCCCAGTCATGCCTGGGTGCACCTTGCTGGTGTGATGGAGCATACTATGCAGATAGCAAGGTGTGTTGGGCACAGAATCAGAAATTCACACAAAGCTGGTCCCACCATACATCTGCACTTACTAGGAATCCATATGTGACAGCACGCTATCCAGCACCAGTACCCTTGGCTGCAAGACGTTATAAATGCAGAGTTAGTTAACAGCTACAATTGCACTGTAGAGACAATTTGCAGACAACTGGTACCACACAGTCAAATGTCTTCTTTACAACAAAGCCTAATCCGCACAGCACTGCAGTAACAAAAAGAACTACTAGCTTTGCATAAGCGTTCTGGACCTCTTCCCTGCAAATGATAGCAGGAAAAACCGCTTGTTGTCCCTTCCACAGCAGCACCAACACAGCTCAGCTTCTCAATCCAACCCTGTACCTGTGAAAGAGAAAACAACCTCCTCCTAAACAATTCCAAGCAATCAGACAGACACAACCTTAGGAAGGGAACCAAGTTAAAAGGAACTGGTAGAACATTACAACAGTACCAGTCAGAGAGGCTATCAAAATAACCACCCCATTCAAGGGCTTCCCTCAGCCTGGTTTCATATGCTGAGGTAAACTGGTGTCAGAGTTGTAACGCTACAGAGGAGTCAGAATGACCTACTTTCACCCTCTACAAGCTGGGACACATCCTAGTCCCTATTAATAATATACACGCTTCAGTTTAAATCATGTGCTATAATCTGAACATTGCTTTAGTCCTTAGAGTAATAAAAAACCCAAAAACCTAGTTTACAGAAACATCTTTAATACATGAGCATTTCAGATGCTTGCCACAGATTCACGAGATAAGGTTTGATCCAAAAGGATGCGTTCAGTCCTTACTGAAGTTAAGTCTCCTTTACTTCAGTGAGTTTGGCAGATTATGGCATAAGAATCCCCATTCTGCTCTCACAGGTTATGAATTTTGTAGATCAGATGTTGCTAAAGTCAGCAAAGCATCCCTTCTGTTCCACTAAGGTCTTCATAAACATTAAGAAAACCTTTTCCCATTCCAATACGCAAAAGGTACACAACAGGGGAATAAACATTACAGCTTTATCCTGTCCTGTCAAATCACCATCTGCCCCTGGTTCCCAGGAACTTCACACACACACAGCATCTTCCAGCCTAAAGAAGTCCAAAATGCTTTTGAAGATTTAGCTGATGTTTTACCTATAAGAGGTTATCTTCTGGCCAGAAGCAAGAGGTAAGATGGACTTACAGGAATAACTGGGGATCAGCTCTCACCAGCCAGCAGGGGTTACCAGAAACACACAATTACGTGCAAACTGGCCACAGGAGAGTAGGTAAGCTCCTGCCCTGTAACCCAAAAGAAAACAAAAACACTTCAGAACCTTCTGGCCCGCCCACAAAGTAATAGTCCTGACTCCTTTTGGGTGTCTCCATACTGTAAAACAATCCAGGAAAAGTTGATCAGGCACATGTAATTTTCCAAAGCAAAATAGGAACCAGTTGAGGTTATCTAGGCAAAAGATCAAGAAAAATTCAAGCAGCAAACAATGTAGTTCCAAGCCAAACAACAGTCAAGGTTCACAGAGCCTCTCTGCAAAGCTCTCAGAGCTTGGCCTGGGGAAGAAATCCTTCACTGAGTAGAAAGAGGCGCGTCAACTCAGCACCATGAAATTGAATAAAACCTCTCTTTGTGGCAGCATCCAGGGGAGAAGGACAAAGGGCCTCTGCCACTGCAGCGTTTCTGAATGACAGAGGCCTCCAGCACCTCCAGCACTCCTCCCACCAGCAGCAGAATCCCAGGAAACTGAGTGCTTATTCATGACTTGGGCTCTGTCCATTTTCTAAGTTTCCCCCTGCATCCTCCAATGCAGAGTATTTAACAATATCTTCTTTTAGCCTGCCTCTTGTCTGCCACTTCCGCATTTAATTGCAAGTTCATGGGTATTAAGTGGCCTGCACAGCTGAACTAAGTCATCTTGATTTGAAGGCTCCCTTTCCTCATAAAAGGGGAAACTCTTTCTGTCTGTCTGCCTCCATTTCCCCTTCTTTGGCTACTGCTCCCCTTTCCCCTCCCTTCTCTCCAATTTTTCTCTTTCCTGTTCCCTTTCCCATCCTACATTTCTCTTTCTGTCTCCGTATAAATCAAATTCACACTTCTCAGAGATGTTGGTGTGTGCAGGGAAGGGAAGGCAAAGCTCTCAAATGCTGGCACCTGTTCTTAAAATGGCTCCCAGGCTTCCGCAGGAATTTCTAGTCTGCATCAAAGTCTGCAGCAGAACATAACAAAACAACCCACTGCTATTCGTCCCGCTAAATTCATTGGCACACTGCTTTGCGTTAACATACCTGAAGAGCAGTTCACTGATCACTACATCTCTGCAAAGGTGGGATATCCTTCATGCTGTACAGCAAGTTTCAAAGGAAAATACATGAACTGAAGTCGTAACTTCTGCAACAGCTAACTATGGAGAAGCAGCAGTACAGATTTCCCCATTGCAACACAAATTCTGACTCAGTGATGTCACCTTCTGCTCTCACTTACTGAGCAAAACTAGTTTATCAACTCTGTGTGTAGTGTGGAAAAAATAAAGAGGAAATAAACATGGCAACAGGTGTCAGTTTGAAAGTACCTGGACTCCATGCTGGACTCTTTTTTGACAGTTGCTATGTCAAAAAGGGGAAAATCTGGTGACAAAACCAAGAGCCACAGTAAAACAGCCATTGCCCGCTGAAACCTGAGACACAAACCCCCAGAGTTAATTAGTTAATTGTGCCATATAACCAAAATTTCACCTCTTTCTTCCATCCTCCCTCTTTCCAAGCTCTTCAGACACCTACAATGCAATGATTCTATGCAAAAATGGAAGCCCTTACTAAAGAATCCACCCAAAATCAACAGAAAACACAAATTTACGGTGTACATACATTTAACATGGTAGTGCTCTTTTCCTCTGTCATTCTGCTTCTGATGATCCTCGTTCACTGCATCTCTGACTCTCAAAACTCACAACTCTAACGTTCAAACTTACCCTCCTGCAGGACTTCCAAAAATATAAAAGTATATTACAGATAATAATTAACTAGGCTTCATAACCACTCTGTATAATACTTACTATCTTGTTTTACAGAAGCAGGCACAGAAGAGTAAGCTGCCCAGCCTAATTCATTTACTGAACCACTGTGAGGGTAGGAAGAGAATCTGATCACGAAACTCAAGAGTCTGCTAAACCAGCGACAAAACTGCTTTTAACCTCTATAATACCAGGGTGCACGACCCTCCCACCCTAGCTCCAGCAGCTGAAACTCTAGGCTCCTTCCTCAGCCAGAGGTGAGAGACCTTCAGCTGCAGTGTCAGCTATTGGAAAGGGCTCCTAAATCATCACCTGCCATTGTTAGCAACAGTCACCTGACAAGAGTTCTCACAAATTTGGGATTAAATACTTTCCCCACTGAAAGCATTGGATTTACTGAAGTTTAAAAATTAATCAGGAAAATGCTGTCTTCTGCTCACAGTATTCTTTCAACATACAAATGTAAAAAAACCACAGCTTTGAACCAGAAGTCTGAAATTAAACTAATTGTATTCTAGGAAATTCCTGGGGTTTGGCTGAAAATTTTCATATAGAGAAAGGAATGTTATGATCTGCAGGGGAAAAAAAAAAAAAATTAAAAAAAAATCAGAAAACATCTTAGTTTTCAACCCAGCTCTACATATAATGACAGGATGTTTCATGTCAAAGACCTTACTTGGAAGGAGCAATTGAAGAATCTACTTTAAGGGCATACGGACTAATATCTGCCCAAAAGAAAATCTAAAGCGGGGAGGGCAGGGAGCAGAGAAGATTCATCTATTATTTCTTTCAGGACCTTCAGAAAGTTTCCAAAAATATTAGTGAAATCAAGACAACTTATTATTTCAAATGAGTTAAGACAAGACAAACACCAGGCACCTCTTTCTGATCCCCTTCTTTCTTCCACATCCTCAAGACCCCAACAACTCAGCCCTTGCCCCAGCAGCTCGATAAGAAAAAACACAGCATGTGGAAAACAGTTATGGCTTCCCTGATAATAACAACAAAAATTATAAAAGCTTTAAGCAAATCTGATTTGAGGACATAACTAAAAAAACACATTTTATTGTCATATTTTATTCCAATTAGTTAAAAAGGAGTGCAAAAGGGAGGAGGCCTTCTCTGCAAGGGTTAGTGAAATACTGAGTGTTCTGCTGTGAGAAAACATAGTTGTCTATATTTTTAATGTGGCTGTTTGAGCCAGTATTGACATGGAATTAGAAAATGCTCCCCAACTTTGGAGAGCTATGTGATTCAAAACAAACATTTACAGTTTGCTGGGCAGTACACTGCACAAGACACAAAGAAGGGACAAGTTCCTATTGTAAATAACCTGCCTCACCACTCCACTAACATGAAGACAACTTGGAGCAGCAGAGTCATCTCTTTGCAGAGCTGTAAGAGTAACAGGGTAACACCAGATGAGGCAGAAGTAACTTTTCTCCCAGTCTTGTACACTAATTTTGCCAAAAAATCAAGTAGTGGTCCACAAACATCAATGGTTTCTGGTATCACAACTTCTTCCAGAGGCTAGTCTTATTATCATTTTGTCTGAAGATATATGCATTGCTTCTGTGTTGGAAGGTTACGGAAACAGAACTACCAAAAAGCTGCAATGCCAATGCAAGGCAACAGAACAACCACCCTTCTGCTGCAGGAGAACGCGCCAGCCTCTCTTTTAGCAAGCACTTAACACACTGTTGAGGTTTTATATCCATTGAAACAGAGAAGTCAAATTGCCTCAACAACTCTACACATCAAAGCATGTATCTGTTCAGTAATTGTCAACAGCAGCTGGAGGTTGCCTGAAAGAGGCTTCAGGTCACTGTCCAACATACTTTGAGCAGTGTGGCACTAACACTCAAAAGCAGGTTTTGCTAAGTTCCCCTGACTCTGAATTTGTGGAAGATGATGGTAAAGCACCTCCGTTTTGCAAGCATTTTTTTTTTTGCAACGCAACCACTGATTTGAAAGCTCAGGACAAAAGCCGTCTGCATTATTTTTTCTCCCCACAGTCATTAGTCATTCAGTTTCCTCAAAGCCAGCTACAGAAGGACTTAAATACATGCACAAACTAGAGCTCTGCCCCATGAAGCAGCACAGTTCAGGCTTACCATGGAAGACGACAATGCCACTCATGCTCCTCCTGCTTAAATTGCCAGCATGATTTCTACCTAGAAGAACAAGCAGCTGACCGTGCAAACTGATGATTATGGACCAACAAATGAACTCCATGACAAATGATACAGAGCAGAGGCCTAGCAAGCCTAAGAGTTTAGCCATCTTTTAAAGTCAAAAGGGGGTTTTGGCAGGGTTTTTTTTGGGGGGGAGGGCACGGGGGAGAGTGGTATTTTAATACTTTGCCTTTCGAGTTCTGAGCCTCGCAGTGCCAGTACTCTCTTATCCCACAAGTTGGTCTCAATTTGACTGAAGCACAGTCTTCATCATACTTCATTGCACACCCCTGCTGTACAACTGTGGGGGTTTTATCCTACTTTCCAAAGATACAACTTTGTAAAATTGAAGCTGTCAGAGACCTCCTCAAGGCCTCCTATAATAATTTTCATGCTTAAAAAAATGCTAAGGCACACTACACTCCAAAAATGATTTTTTTTTAGTTTTGAGAACAAAGGAATGTAAGCACATAAAGAGATAACAGAGGGAGAGAAGAAAAAGAGACAATACTAATTGTATGAGATTAAGTCCAAAAGAGAAACCCAAGAAGGACAGTGTGCAAGCTGCGAGTGGTCTTGGGCAGCTTGGACACACCCAGTCAGCACGTGTGCTACTAAATGTGGCTGGTACCCTGCTACACGTGCTGAGAAATCATGTCCCCTATTCTAGCTAGGGCTACTCAAATGTTTCTTGATGCAGAGCTAGTAATTATTACTAATGGCATCATTAATTGTCATTTTACTACATACTGCAAAATAATATTTTATTCTCATTAAGCTTAAAGAGCACAAAGTCTCTTGGAAACAATTATGACAAAATAACAGTGAAGTCTAAGCAGCTTTTCGACACTGCCTGTGCTGCTGTGGCAAACAAAAGGATCCAATCCCACTGACTCAAGGCACTTAAGGAAGCACATCTTTGATACAGCAAAAATAAGCAGGAGTCCTGGAAGGAAATCTCCTGAAAACAGCCTATCAGGCATATGCTCAGGCAGATCGTATCTTGCAAACAGATTTCAGAAGCAGACTTTAGAAAACGGCACCATCTGGATCAAATTTGCAACTCTATCCATAAATATGAAGGGACAGCTTATGGCACCACTGCAAGTATATTTATAAAGTGTGGGAATATCGGGCTGAGAGGCAAGAGTACTGGGGGCAAAATACTGTCTGCAAGAGCGAAAAATGCAGCTGTACCACTAAGGAAGTGCTGTGAGGAAGCAACTTTACAGCAAAACAAAACTAAGTCAGGACAAAGATGACTGGAAATGCGGCAGCTGGATGCCAAGAACATTCAAAAAAGGGGAAACCAGTCAGATTCTAAAGCTAAATGGTAACTTACAAACAACAGGCAAAATGCTTTCATCTGCACAGCAAACCTTCACTCTACGACAGTGCTCCTCTGCACAGAGATAGCAGAGCCAGGCACGTAGGGAAAGCCAACAGGCAGTGCCTCGTTCCCCCAGGAGAACCGGGAAAGAGAATTTCAATGTACAATTGAAAACGGTCCAGTGATTCATACCTTTGAGAATCCAGGCAGACAAAGTATGTTGTTACTCTTTTGACTCAAGTGACTAGTCAAAAATTTGGAGTCGCACACTGTCCCAATTAGGAGGAGAAAATTCTTAATCAAGTTAGATGATTTTGTGTATCTACAAAAACATACAAAGAGGTGTAAACCAACTAACCATGTTCCTCATATGATGGAGGATATTAGTATTCTGACAGTCATGGAGGAAGGGAGTTTTCTGAAACTCCCTGAATTTAAAAAGAGACCTTGCCTAATTTTATACAAGGCAAGAGCTTCCAAACATGATATACAGATTGCAACAAAATCTTGAGGTCACCATATTTGCAGGCCATATTTGAAACCAGAAAGAAAATAAATGACCTGGCAAAAAGGGAGGATCTACGCAATAATTTTACATGATTAATCTCCCCCAAATGTGAAACATCCACCCAGTATCACAGGATGTCCCCCATGATACCCCTTCCTACAACTGGTAACAGCATCATAAAACTGGATTCCACATTCTGAATCTGGGGAAATTTGTAGTTCCAGTATTACTTTTGCTTCACTTGTTTTACTATTATTTTTCAAAACAAGAATCCTCACTTTTTATGTGTCTTTAGGGATTTGTTCAGTTTTTAAATATGCTTGCCTTTTGGAGCAGTTAGGGTAAGTTGTTTAGAGAGGCTCACTCAAAGCTAAGTCCCATTCACTTTGCTAAGGACCAGGGTGATTTAGGACTTCACGACTCCTTCCACTCGGTTACCACTTTGCTGCTGGAAGTTACTGTGCCTGCTCTCAGCCAGTTTGTGCGAGCTACTCCTTTGCTTCAGCATTGTGTCAGCCAGCTTCATTCGTGGCACCAAAGGAACACTTCAAGCTAAACTCAAGCTAAACTCCCTAACTTTTCACTCAGCTATATTAAAGAGCCGCCACAAATTTCAATGAGACCAAAAGGATAAGGGTTATAAATACATAAAGTAAGGTAAGAGGAAATAATCAGACAGGAAAACTGCCTAAAAGCAATTTTTAAAGCCTCAGACTAACTCCTCTCCACTGTATAAAAATCAAAGAATGAAGGAAGTCAGGACTGCAAGAGATCAGATGCCACCCTGCAGACCAAGGCAGGCACACAGCATCTTTTACACTTCTGTCAGCAGTCTGTCTCATTCCTTCTCAACAAGAACTGGCTTCAGACACTTCACAATGTTCCCTTTATCTATTCCACTGCTTCATTATCCTGACTTTTTGAAAGTGTCTCCTAATTTTCTCAGTTGCTGCAGTTTAAACTCATTACTTCTTGTCCTACCAGCTACGGATACAAAGGAGAGCTTCCTCCCTTCATCTCAGCAACTTTTTCAGCCTGAGCAATCCAAATTCACTCAAGTTTTGCTGTAGAACATTCCTGTTTTTTTCTTGATAGCAACAACTTGAGAAGCTTATACACAAAACCAGACACTGCCCTGTTAAGCGAAGAACTTCAATAATAAAATGAATACGAATTCTTTCCCTTTTAGCTGTACAGGTGTAAGAATTTATTACTTGTGCCTGATTTTAACAGCATTGGATTAATTCAAAATAGCTTTCCAGAAATTAGCCATTCTTGCTTTATAGCCCATTAATCTTTTTCCCATGTCTACACGGCCTCCCACAGCCTTCTTTGTCATGGTATATGATGATTACGTCTGCCACAAATTCAGATAAACAAAAAACAGACTATGGCTTTCAGTTTACTCAGTAACCGCTATAATCACCATGCTCATTTTCTAAGGAGCAGAACCAAGGCTGCATACAGTGACCAGCACAGCATCCCAGCAGTACATTCTAGGTGGGAAATGCAGACAGGGAACCATGGATCAGCTCCCTACTCTTGTACACAAACACGTAGGGTTTGCACACAGCAAAGGGTATGAGCTGTATGTCAGACAAATGGCATTTCAGTTTCTTCTCACCCTAACGGCTCTTCAGTTGCTTTTTAAGGGAAAAGGAGATACTAGTTCCTGAATCTTTTGATGAGATTTTTTTAGCCTTTTTCTTATATTTTTAAAAATTCTCTTTTAATTCTCTTCCGGGGCGTGCCTATGTCATACTGTGCCTACTCTTGGCTCTGCCATGAGCTCATCTGTTCTCCAAAGAAAGTCATCACCCAGCAACAAAGAGAAATGCTTTCTTGTTGCTCCCTCATACTCAGCCCTTGGAGCAATCACGCTATGCTGTTCAAGTTATTTCTGCCTCTGAAGAGCCACTGGCCTCAATTTCCTCCACTGATCTGTAGATGCCACTTCTTCCCTCTTAAAATTCAGATCAGTAGGGACTGAAGTTTCTACAGTGTTCCCACCACTGAAGTGAATCTATACCTTCCTGACACTTTACTTAAAGAAAAATTTACATAGTAGTATATGAAAAAAAAAAAGCAGATAGTTTGTTGTTGTTCTATTTTTATTTGTTTTGTTGAAGAAACAACCACTGCAACTGGAGAATTCAAGACCTGGAAAGCAGATACGAGCTGCTGAGAAGCAGCAGCATCATCTAATATTTAGCACCACACTCCTTATGCATGAATACCCTCCATAACTCACTCCAGACTCTGCCAAGATTTCCAGCTCATGCATGCTTTAGCAGTTGGGACCACACATCAATAGGTTATGAATTTGGAGTTATGACTGCTATGTAAACTCATCAAGACTCCACTTGAGTCAGTAATAGCCAAGAATTCACTACCAAGAAACAAGAATCCCATAATTCTGCTATAGTCTAGAAGGTAGAGCCCATTAACAAACGGGCGAAGTATGGACGTGGTGTGGGAGGAACTATCCCGGTGTAAGTTTTAGAAAATGAAAACATATAGAAGGCAGGAAATTGAACAAACTACCAGCAATTTACTGCCAAACAAGATGTTTAGGTAGGATGGTGCCAGTATTCTAGCTAGGCCTCTTGCACTGTCCCTGGGCAGTAAGCAGGGTGCAGGACCTTCCTGCTGCAGCACGTGCTGACCCCAGTCCTGTGCAGGCTGGGACTTGCATGCAACACCTTTTTGTGCAGGTACAAACCTAGCCGATTCCCTTCCCTCTTCTGGAGGGAAAACCAATTTCAGAGGTGTTTTAGAAATATTAACACTTCTGCTTTTGTAATACTGCCTGCAAAATTAAGTTTTTACAGATATACACAGACTATAAATGCAGCTGAATCTGAAATACATAAGAGATTATTTTTCTAATCTGTTCTCTTGCCATCTTCTTTACATCTTTGGGTATACACTTCCTTTATGAGGAAAATGACTGAGAACCTTTACATGATGGAAAATAAAAGACACCTTATTTCTCAGCAGTGCACACCCTTCTGTTTACCCCCTTGAAGTTTAAAAGAAGTACTACAGTCACTTTCAGAATAGTTATTTTATACTATAATCACTATAGGGTAGCTCCAATCAGAACTGGCAAATGAATAGTAAGGGCAGATGAATCAAGGAAAAAGCAGAGCTTTGTGCAAGTAACACCAAAAATAATTTTAAAACCTGCCCCATAGTTCTGAGGATTAAATTAACAGCTTTTCAGCATTCTCCCATAATCCTGAACCAGGAAACCTTCACACAGTTACTTTCCTCAAGTTCTGGACCCACAAAAACTTTCCTAGTTGGTGGCATCTGCAATTTAAAACTTTTATATCTTTCTGTCTCATACTACCCCTTCCCTGCCACAGCCACATCCCTGCAAGAAGAGACAGAACACAGGGTGAATTGGTATTTCATGGTTACTCTCCATCTCTCTCTTGAAATATATTCTGCCTGAAACCAATGAGAACTTCTTCACTGGGTATGAAATTCTGGTATGCACAACATGCACACCTCACAGATCTCATTTCAGCGCTGATTAAAGAAAGATGTGGAGAGAGAACTTGCTATAGGATTTCATTGCACATCAGAACTTCACTCCACATTTGAAACTAATCTGAAATTGATATACATCTTCCTTCTCCCTCACTCCTACAAACAGAATAACTCCAGCCACAAGGACAGAGTGTGAAAAAAGGGTTGCCTCATCAGGCACAAACTGAACCCCTGTTTTCAGAAGAGTGCTGTTAAGGACACCTACATATCACAGAGCATCAAACCTTTTTCTTCCAGGTACTCCAAAGTAGATCATCCCTTTGGAGAGGCATCCCAGAATCCTGACAGCATCACAGAGCCGCATATGAAGAAGTACTAATAATTAAATAATGCCGGGTGTCTCTAATTGGAGGGATGTTCCTGGTGCACAGCATTGTGCATCTTATCCAAAAGCTTCTAAAGAGATGCCCCAGAAAAACAGAGAAGTTTGACAACTGACTAGCATGTTACCAAGACACCCAACATACAGGGAGATTTGTAACTAGTTCATGTCACTGCCTGGTGTTTAGACTGCTGTGAAAGAGAAACTTTTTTTTCCTTTAAGAAAGATTTATACAATAATGAGTGAAGACAGAAATTATTAATTTAGCCAAATTCCACTTACATGCACATTAGAATGGACAGGTAACAGCTCTAAGTAAGAAGCTTTGCAATTAAAAGATTTCTGTCACTAGTGCCACAGCTGGTGTATCATTTGTCAGAAGAGTACACTCCCCATATATAATAAAAAAAAAAAAAACCAACACATACCCTAGGGAATTTGTTTTCACTTCATCCAAAAGTCTCAACCCTTCTGACCAACCCCACCAGCTCAGCTGAAACTTGCTTACATAGCAAATATCAGAAAATAACATAAGCTTAGAAAACAGAAGCAGACTAAGACAGCACAGGTTTCTCTTCCTCTTTTGAAGTCATCACTCAAATGTCATCTGTATTTAACGTTTCTCGATTCCAAAAAGCAAGCTCTAGTCTCATGGTGAAGGTTCATTGCAGATGACTTAGGTGACCAGCAAAGGGCTGAGCCATCAGAGCTCAGTCTAGATGCAAGCAGTTGTACAGCAAGGCCACGCCTGAGCTCTTTCACCCTCACACAGTCCAAATAAAACCAATACCCATAGAGTACCGTCAGCCAGCCCGGGTATTCAGCATCAATGCAGACCTCCGAGAGAGGAGAGCTCTGACAAATATTGTGTTTGAAAGCCCCCAGGTATCTTCCCCACCACTTTCCTAGTGTTTACTGTTTCTAAAGTATATGTGGCAAAACAGGCAAGTGGCCAATCCTCAGCCACTCCAGTTGCCATCCTACAGATAACTGTAAACTGTTAATTAACATGCATTTGGGCTAAGTACTGTGGCTCTCATTTGCAAACTGATTTAAACAAGATGGCTGAAGCAATTATTGTCCTCTGCTCTCTGTTCCTTCCCGTCCTGAAGCCTACACCTCTGTCTCAGACAAGGCTACACAGAATGTGCATCTGTTGCTTAAGCACTGCCCTCTACCACTCAGCATTCAAGCATTTACACAAATCACTGCAGCCTTTAGCCTGCTGTAAACTACAGCAGCTGAGGATACAAAGCCCAGACATCCATTCATACCACGGGACTTCAGCTTCTAGGAATGCTGCAGGGCAAACAGGCACAGTGATAACTGTCATGGTCATCCCACTTAAACACTTTTACAAACATAAATCAAAGCCCTAAGCAGTGAATCAGAGTGAAATTGGTAGGAATATCTTCTGGTTTGGTCTACTGTACTCTAAGATAATGATGTGAAATACAGATTCCAGGATAACGACATATCACATACACTGGCATTTCCAATGGTTTGCAATGGCCAGGAAATATTGAAATTATAATCCCAAACTATCCACAATATTAATGCTGTGTTCTGCTCTGCACCAGCCACTCCCAGTGGACCTTCATGTGTCCATCTCCTTTGAGCTGTGCAACAGCATCACTTCCCTGCTCCAGCAGTAGGTATAAGGAGGCTGAAAACACTATGTTCTCTCCTCTTCTTCCCTCTGGACAAAGGTACCTCCACCCTGCCTCATAAACTGCTGGAGTAGAGCAGAATAGAAATATGTATGGGGACAACCAAGAATTTGTGATGTGTGAAACGATACACAAGAGGAGGTTGTACTGGTGCAGGGATGCTGAACTAAGTGAAGTGGAGAAAAACAGTCTAACACCATTTCAGGCTACATCACCCATCATACCAGGTGGCTCGAGCATAAGTCTTTGCTTTCTAGAAAGATCACATCAGTTGCAGTGAGAGAAAAAGGAAGGGGCATTACTCCACCTCCCCTCAAACCACTCTCCCTCAAAATCTCACCAATCTCTTATTCAAAAGGTTTAACAGTATCATGATTTGCAGAGATACATTATGCTACTGGGCTGGGTTTTTTTTGGTACTGTGTTAGTTTCAACAAGGCAGCAGTGGCCTCTGACAGAGTCAGAACTGGTGAACAAAAATCTTATGCGAAAATAAGGAGAATTAGGTCAACATCCAAGAACAGTGTTGACTGAAGACATATATTCAAATGAGAAGGAGGCAGATGAAGCCTTGGAAGACCAGAAGCGTGCAGAAAGGTGCAAAACAAAAAAAATAAACCCTCCTGTCCCAAAGGATGGGTTTGTGCAGTGAATTTCAGGATTCATCTAATTCTTTAATTTGTCTTCAAACTTTTAAGTCTGAACCTTGTACCTAAAAAATTACAGACGAAGAAGCTTCCTTTCTGTGGCATCTCTGAAGTTCCAGCTCCTCACCAAAAATCAAGAAGTGCAGAGAAGCCACATAAGTGTTGTATATACTGACTTTTATAACCAAACTTTTTCCAATTATCTCTTTGGCTTCAGTTTGGCCTGAGACCGTTTTACTCTGCAGGCACAGACTGGCTTTTCTTAGTTGAACACAGGGGTAGCACCAGTAGCACATTTAAACCACTGACATTTTCACTTCATTTCCGTTTTTTACACCCTTTGTGCTCAATGTGTGCTTGATTGTGGAACTTAGGCTTGCACTTACTGCTTTAAAAAGTACTTCTGCATAGTGTTGAGAAGAGCTAGTTTCAGCAGCTAACATACACAAGCAGACTCAGCAAGTGTGAAGCAACCAGATGTCTGAGTGTTTGCACTTGCACTTGCTGAGATTCTAGCATAAGCACAACTGTTCAGACAACTGTCACTGAGTAATTCTCAGAAATAACATAGCTTCTTTATTTAAATTTTTATTACTCACTGAGAGCAACGGGAAGCTGCTGACTGTCAATTCCTGAAGAGCCAAGACTTACATTCTACAGTGTATGTTCACATAGGCCTACAGTAGGAAAACTCTCCTAGCACACTCCCTTGCACGCAGCAGAGGTACTCCCAGAACGGAAAATTGTTAACGCCTCCCATCCCCATCGATTCTTGGTCTGTGCACACAGACTGTCAATATTGCTTCTAGTTATGCCGAACAGTCCCCTTGGAATTGAGCTCAAGACCACCAATTTATCAAGCACTAACTGCCAAGGATGTGTCAGCTGATTGCCAGAAGACTGAATTAAAAAATTAAATTTTTTGTTGCATTTTTTTTTACAAAAAAAAAAAAAATGTATAGCTTCTGTGACATCTTTTGCTCTGCTTTTTCTCCTAAAAGAAGTGAGGAATGAAGACAAGATATTTAGCTTCAGTTGCTAAATGTTAGTTACTTCCCCTGCAACCTTTGGACAAGTCATTTTGCTTTTCTGTGCCTCAGTGTCTCCGTCTGTTAAATACTAGTTTTCTATTTTGAGATAATACAGCCCCAGAAGTGCTGCATAAACACAGACTAGTATCTTTATTCTTAATGCACTGCAAAGCAAAACTTTCTTCTGAAGTAAAATAGCCTGATACTTTTCTTTCCACTGAGTCAAGCTGGCTTCTGATACCGTGCTGCCCCAGCAGCTCACCCAGAACCACATTAAAAGAGAACTGATGTCATGCAGCCTTGCCTCCAAACACACACACACACCACCTGGACATAGCAACTGCTTGCCACTGCAATTTAATTCTTGCTTGCTGATTGCAAATTTCCGTTCCTCTGGTTGTGTGCTGTAAAAATTTTGATTCATATTTTACTTTCCAAATATTGTGGATTTCTTGTGCAACTGCTTAAGAAAGATGCATTAGCCTCTATTGTGCAAAAGGATCTGTTATGACACACACACATACACTGCATACACAGTGCAACAGAAAAAAAAAAAAAGCAATCAAGAGGCTGGCTGTTCTTCCTAGCTTTATTTAATGTCAAGATGCATATTAGGCTGGTTTCAAACGGGGAAGGAAACAGAGGTCAGAGTGAAATTCCCAGATGTACCTTTGCTGTTCATATTCTATACACAGAAAATGCTGACACTGCAAGGTGATAGGCACCTGCTAAAACACGTGGAGCTTTCCCAGCTCCTCCTGGCTTCAGCACCCTGCACAATAAAGTCCACAGACATAGAATCGTCAAAAGGTGCTCTACTAGACATCGTGCAAACCAGAAGGTCATCCTAAGTAATCTTTTTTCCTTTTCCTCTGTTACTGAGCATAACTGCAGAAAACTTCCTTCACCAACAATCTGTTCACCATGTCAGAATCAAGATGCAGCCAAGTATATTAAATATTTAAAGAAAGAGAGGCTTAACAGTAAAAAAAAAAAAAAAAAAAAAAAAAAAAAAAAAAAAAAAAAAAAAAAAAAAAAAAAAAAAAAAA
>JAAGAY010143861.1:0-28125 GCA_011801015.1 Ardeotis arabs | reverse complement strand
GGAGGAGGTTTTTTTTTTATCTTGTTCTCTGTCTCATTATCCTGCTAGTTTTAGTAATAAATGAATAGTTTTCCCAAGTCGAGTCTGTTTTTGCCCGTGACGGTAACTTTAAGGATTTCTCCCTGTCCTTATCTCAAACCTCGAGCCGTTTTTCTTCTATTATCTCCCCCTATTCTCTCGGAGGGTGGGGGGAGTGAGAGAGAGACTTCGTAGTCTGGTCCCGATCTGGGCTAAACTACGACAGAGACCATCAGAAAAATCACTTTAACTCCCATATTTAAAGTAAGAACAATAACTCTATCTCTTTGCAAACAGCTGCAAGATCTATTACTGCAACACACAGTATGTGACTTAAATATCAGAGCACTTTAATGAAGATGCGCATCTTCAGAAGCCTCTAGTTCACACCGCGCATACCTAAACACTTGAAAAACTACCAGCATAGGTGATAGAACAACAGGCAGCTTTGAAGCTGTTCTACACATCCCATAGGTCTTATGAGAACAAGGGATGCAGAATGGGTGTCAGTGGCTGTTACCTAA
Organism: Ardeotis arabs; assembly: GCA_011801015.1. Lineage (NCBI taxonomy): Eukaryota > Metazoa > Chordata > Aves > Otidiformes > Otididae > Ardeotis > Ardeotis arabs. The sequence continues at coordinate 27,583 of JAAGAY010143861.1, read as the reverse complement.
CAGTCAGGGTGAGGTGGCGATTTGCAGCATCTTAGACATAGACACAAACTACTTTTGTAGATTACTTTTTTCCATGTCCAGTGGGCAGAAAAGGGCTTGAAACTCCCCTAATAAAATCTGTGACACCCTGACCTCTCAAAGTTAATCAGCACAGTGCAGAGAGTGGGTGAGTGTGGCCAAGAAAATTGCATTGGGAGTACTGATGGGCACTGACTTAGAAGTTGTTGCTCCTAAAATGGTTCCCTCATGGGCTGTCATCACCAGCTCCTTCTTCCAGACATCCTGCCTCTTTGAGTTAAGGAAGATGCTCATCAAATCCCTACGTTCCTACTTGTCAGGCTTCAATATGGTGACTGCCTGTCCCTGTAAGCTCTGCTTAGGCCACAGGCACCCCTCATAGCAGTCTTCCAGCAGTTTGTTGGTTGACATATAACCTGCTGGCTTTGTGCTGAGGACTGGTGGCAGTGTGGCAGGAGTTGGGGATCCAGCAAATGCCGGCGAGCGGAACAGGGTGGGAGGAACACCCCCTGCCTTCTCTGCTGGCTCCACACTAGCCCTGTGCATGTTTGGTGTGTGTTTATAGCATCATAGAATTGTTAGGGTTGGAAGAGACCTTTAAAGGTCATCTAGTCCAACCGCCCTGCAAGGAGCAGGGACATCTCCAACCAGATCAGGTTGCACAGAGCCCCGCCCAACCTGGCCTTGAATGTTTCCAGGGATGGGGCATCCACCACCTCTCTGGGCAACCTGTTCCCATGTTTGGTGCACTGGAAGGTGTGAGCACACTACCTGGTAGAGGACAGTTTGTTTGACAGGTTCTCAGCAAACCTAGCTGGGCTCCAGTTTACTGCTGTGTGAAAATGTCACTGAGACACTGCTCCTCTGCAAAGCGGCTAGAAAAAGGATCATGATCTCTGCAGAACCCATAATTCTCCATTCCTGACAGTGGAGTAGGGCAGGAAGGCATGTGGTGTTTTTTGAAATCTCTCTCCACATCAAGGTCCAATGTTTCCTCACTGCTAAAGGCTGCTTACTTATCCAGCTTAAGAGTCCCCCATACAGCCTGCGTGTCCTGGATCCCCTCTGTCTCTTCCATGATCATCACAGCTACCCGTCTCAACATTTCCTAAAGCTGAATTCCTGATTCATGCCAGATTCTTCTTGGATTTCTTTCAGATGTGACAGAGAGAAGAACGTTATATAGTCTGCAGAGAAGGCGCTGGCCTTGCAGATACCAGTCAGTGCCACTAACTCTCACCACACATCACATCTCCTTACAGGATCCTACTAGAGACAGCACTTCTCAAAGCCCACCAGGGCCAGATTTCTGTGGTGTGAGGCCAAGGCACACCAGCATATGGTGTGTTGCGCAGGACACGGAAGACCTACTTGAACATCTTTGGAGGACTGGGAACAGCAGGGCACAGTCAGACCTTGGAAAAGTTGCATCTATATTGTATTCATGGTCTAGACCTCAGCACATCTCACATTCTGGTCCTCATCCAGATTTTCCCAGATGAAGCAGCACTTGCTTTACACAAGGGTAGAACCCAGGCATGGACCAAAGTGTACGTAACACAGGACCTGACATGAAGCAGCAAGCCCACCAGCACAGCACTGTGCAGCAACAGGGGACCCAGGAGCTGCAATGGAAGAGGACAGATTTACAGCTGTCCGTCTGGCAGGGCCGTGCTGAGGGGACACTGTGCTAAAATCCTAATGGATGTGCAAGGGTGAGAGATAATGCAGAGCTTTGCAAAGGTCTTTGTACTCTTTAAAGGGCAATTTTGGAGAGATGTTAATGGCTTCTCGTCTCAACTATTAGGAAAGTTTATTTTGAAAAGAGTCTCCTGGGAGCTATGAGGCAGGCGTTCACATTTACTGTTGCTTTTACAAAATAAACCATTATATTAAAAGCCTCTGATTGGATCAGATGGAGGAGTCATTACCCCCATTTTGAATATGGTTCTAATGTCAAAGGACTCCTGGTTTCCATGAGACACAGTCAGGTGGTAGACTGAGAATTAAGTGCAAGGAACTGGGGTAGAAACAACATATTTTCAACCATCCAGCTTTTCACAGATAAAGAAACCCCATTTATTGCAAAACAAAACTCTCTACCAGTAGCAAAGGCATTTTTATCCATAAACAGGTTCATAGTATCGCTCTTTCATCCTTTGGATGGGTGACACCAGTGCTTGCTCTGAATTCCTTGAGGCACTTTTAATTTCTGACCAGTGCAGGGAGTTGGTACTGTACCAGCCATGCAGCAGCAGGACTGAACCCTGTATATTGAGCAGAATCTACTAAACTAGAGGAAAGGTTTTTCCATTGTTTTTTAGAATCTGAAGGTAAATTGTGCAAATAACGTGACTTTTACTGCATCTCTCTTTTGGAACATGGGCACTCCCTTGGCTTCAGTAATTAAAATGCTGGAGAAAACTTAATTACAATTTTCAAGTTAGCTAGCTGAGAATTGTGGCACTGTAAAAGTGAGTTTCTGACAACTTCATTTATATCCATTCAGTAACAAATATTAACAAGTTTTCAAGTCGAAAAAGACAAAAGCCTACATAACTGCTTTTCCCACTTCATCATAAATATTGGTTTTGCAGCCTTACAGATGAGTTTTGTAAAAACAAAGCATACAGAATCACAGCCTCTACAGTGGAAGAATATTTTATATTATTTTGAACAAAACTGATTTGAGAGCAAAAGTCTTCAACACTCCTAGTGCAGTCCATGGAAAGATCCCCAGCTGGCTGTTGCAGACCCAGCACAAACTACATCTGCTGGCAGAGTCCTGATCTTCAAGGAAATGACAAGGTGTCACTTGCCAAAGTGAAAATCACTCCTGAGCCATCTTACTTCTATTCAAGATCCATATTGTAGTTTATCCCTGCTCAGGACCAAGCTACACAGTCTCTCACTCACTACCTCCACCCTCCAGTGGGGTGGGGAGGAGAATTTGTAATGAAAAGAAGACAAAACTCAGGGGTTGAGATTAAAAAACAGGTTTAAGAGAACAACAGAAGAAAACAAACAACCAATAACAGGAAATATTTAAGCATGTAACTTACAATACAGTAGCTCACAGAGGATCCTGATACCCAGCTCCCCCCATGTAACAGCAGCAACAGCCACCTCCCCTCAGCCCCCTCCTCACTGACACACTGAGCATGGTGTTCCATGGGGTAGAACAGCCCTTGGGCCAATTTGGGTAAACTGTCCCAGCTGTTGGCTAACTGGTAACCTATCCCAGCTGTGTCCCCCAGACACAGGGGCCACCAGCTCCAGTTCCTCTCCCAGCTCAGGTGAAAATTAACTCTGTCCTGGCCAGAACCATTTTCCTAAAATTATGAGAAATCTGTGCTCATGACATAGAGTAGCAATATTTGTTCACCAAGGCAACCAATTGTATACTCTCTCTTTTGGCATTTCATGACATTTTTTTTTTTATTTTTCTCCTACTTCCAATCTCATGGAAGCCATTTAGAGGTAATTTCTGGGCCCCATAAGAAAGCTAAGTTACCGGGTGACTTTACATCCCTCACAGAGTCAGCAAAGCTCACTCTGTTTTTTTGTGACCCAGACCAATTGAAAAAACACTCCTGAAGGGAAAAAGGTATAAAACTTGGCCAGCATAAAACTTGACCAACTGAGATGAGGACCAGGCTGCACACGCTTTCTCACCTGTAGATTAAAGCAGGTAAGCTATCCTCAGTGGTTCTTCCCATTTGCTATTCTGTTTCATGAACAACATTGCTTCTGAGCTCAGTGAAACACTAAAGTGAAATCAGGTGCGGCTCAGACAAAGCGACATAGGCATCTTGTCACATAGACAGTGGTAGCCCGAGGCATCACACGTATTTGTCACAAAAAGATGAAATGGGAAGAAAAATAAACTTTGTTGCTTTGTTGTTTTTTTTAAAAATGAAGACTATTGCTTCACCTGCAACAAGTTATTAACCAGAAAAGGCTAAGAAAATGTTTTCCATTGGAAAAACTCCACTCCATCCATTAGAACTTTGACACATTTGAGATAATTTTATTTTGACAACTTAGGCATAAATGGTATGGAAATACATTCATGACCCCTGGAATGAATCTTGCAGCAATTAAACGTTTCTATTTTTTGATTTAAAATACCTGTAAATTATTTTTTTTATTTCTTTGGAGTTAATATATGCAATGCTTGTCTGTGATGATTTTTGCCAGGAAAAATTATACAGATGGACCTATAATCAAGACAGCTTGTGTATCTTTATTCTGTCTGAATCTAGAATAAAACAGAAATACACTTTTATATACAGAAATATGATTTTGCCAAAATGTAATTCGTTTCTAGAAGTCCAAAAGTACAGACATTTATAAATATTTTATTTTTTTTAAGTTCATAAAATTTAATTAAAAAATTAAGTCAGTAACAAAATCCATCCTAATTTTGTCTGAGTCATTTCAGCCAAAGCTGTCTGCAGATAAGTAGGTCATTTTGAATTAAAAGAGACTCTGGGAACAGTTCGTGTACCTGTAGGACCCAGAAGGGAAGATAAAATCACAAGTGTAGGCTTCGTTCTTGTGTCTGTAATTACACAAGATCACTTTCATCCCTAATGCGCTATTATTGAGTTATATTAAGGAAATACTGTGTAACACAGCTGGCAGAGTCATTACTGGGCCAAGGCTTCTCCTGAGAAAATACATGTACCTATTTTACATCTATTTGTACAGTAAATAATAGGTTCGATTTTCATAGAGACTTCCAGCTCAGTTATGATGATCAGGCTCTCAAGAATTGATAAATATCTTACTTAGGGCTGCCTAGTGGCCTTTGTATAGTTTGTATAATTAACTGAGGAAACACATGATCACACACTGCTTTTTACACAGGGCATGTGGAGTGCAAGCAGCGGTGGCAATCCCTGAGTGGGTCATCACGCTTCTTCCCACTTCTTCCCTGTTTCCCTCATCCTCACTCTCATCCCCACTTGTTGTCCTTATGGCAGAAACCTGCCACCCTTTCCTTTCAGGATCCCCAAATCTTTCTCGGTTTTCCCGCTGTTTTTTCATTACTCTGAATGGCAGCTTCCTCCTCCCTATGGGCTGGGTTGGCTACCAGGTCCCCTGCATAAGAAAATACCCCAAAAGTGCATTTTCTTACCTGCAGCTCTAACAGTCAGGAGGCAGAGAACAGTAGGAATACTCCTGTTCAGTTCTCAAAAGCCTGAGCTAGAGCAGGGCTCTCACTCCGCAGAGCTGGGTTGTAGCCTGGCTGGTTGGGACAGAGCACCAAGGGTGTGCATCCCACGTGAAGAGTTGGTATACATGGTCACGGTCGGTGATGGACAAACTGAGGTGATGTGAGCAGGGCTGCATGGTGGGGGCTAATTTATGGCTTTCGTTTGCAGTCTTTGTAATGACGAAAGTTACTGAAACTTACCATTTTATTATCATATTTTTCACTTACACATGAGCCTAAGGAATAGAGATATACTTACCTGCAGGCAGTTGGACACACACGTTGTCAGCTTACATGGGAACTCTGAAGGAGGAGAAAAAGAATAAATTTTTCTAGTGTGGTATTCACCACTACAGGTATCTGCCCTCTTACCTCATTTTTATGCCAGCTTTCCCCCCAAAGATACAATTAATTGATTCATCCCTAACAAATTCACAAGGTGACCTGTAGCTACAGGACAGCTTAGTTACATAAGAGTGGATGCTATCTGAAAAATAAGACTCTTTTTGTGAACCTGGGGGTGAGATGAGGAAACTATGATACTGAAAAAAGAAACGAATGATTAACACACTCTGGTTAGGGACCCAGCTGCAGTTCTTTTGTTCACTGGGTACGATACCTTAAACTGCATGCACTGCCATGGCAAACAACACAGTAATGGCATGGAGAAATGCTCCTCTCCCCTGTTACAGAAGCAGTGCTGCCAGGAGAAAAGTACCATAATTTTAAAGTCAGCAAAAAACCTCAGAAGTGTTTTTAAGGCAGGTGGAGATCCAGTCCCCCAACATGCTCTGTGTTCGTCAGGTACTCGCTGGAGCACGATGGACAACCAGGAGCTTCATTGAAGAAGAGGCACGGTCTCTCTTGTTTGTCCTGTCTCCTCTGCTATGAACTGTAAGGTCTCAGCCAGGGGAGGTGCAAGGCGTGCCTCCAGGTGAGTGTTATGACAGGGGCTTGATTCCTTTCTGTGTGAGGACAACCCTGGCACCTCACCACCTGGCACCTTGGTTTCCTGTTCCACCTGCCCTCCAGGAACAGCCAGTCCTCGCTGCACCCTGGCATGTGGCTTAGCAGTACAAGAAAAAAGGTGAGGTGATTGCCCACAACCAAAGACAGGATGTCAGCTTCTCGGATAAAAGACATCCGAGCTCTGGATGCCAGGCTCACGTTGGTACTCATCAGTGAGTCAAGCAGCCCAGTGAGGCTTCTGTCACGTGTGCCGCTCCTGCAGCTGCTCTGTAGAGTCACCTGGGCATCCACGATGCTCACCACACCAGGTGCTGTGTACTGCTTCCCTGTGCGCCTGCTCGTCTCTGCTGGATCCCATTTGCCTAGTGCATATTCATGAGTTCTGCTGCAAGACCTGGGTGCCTTAAAAGCCAGTGGTGTGACAGTCAGCCTGCATATGCCTAAAGGGCTTTGTGCATCTGGCATTTAGGTGATAGTCCAAGTGAGAATATGACTTAATTTGGAAGAAAATCAGAAGAGTCAAGTAGAAAATTATTGACCTACAAGGACTTATTACTGCTAGTGATTAAACATTTATGAGAAAAGACTTAAACATCCATGTGTCAAGCCTTTCTGCTAATCTAGGACACCCCACCAGGATTTGCTGTAAACAGCTGTCAACTTTTCCATCAACAACTTCCCTCTGCCCATCCATGATCAAACACTAACATCCCAGACACCAGTGCAAAAATGAAAGTTCAATTACAGCTGCGTAGGAGTTTCCCCTGCAGTCTTCCAGGAAGGAAGCTGAGAGGCGATATTTGCCAGGATCAAGCAGGGAGTCTGTTAAAGTAGCTGAGATACCGTGAATCCCTGTGTTAATGATTTCTTAGTTAAGAGTCAGCAACTTCAAACTGCTATCACACCAGCCTCGCTGGAGGACCCATTAGCAAAAAGCAAAATCCAGAATTCTCAAACAGGTTGAGGAGTGGACGGGAAAAAAAATAAGGAGAGGAGGGATCTAGAAAAGTCTCCATCTGTCCTGCAGAAAAGCTTCCTTCAGCAAAGAAACCCTTCGCAGCAAAAATTGGTTCTGGCCAGGGTAGATTAACAGTAAATCATTAGAGGTAATTTAGATCAATTGCTAACACCGTTAGTTCAAATGACTTTTTAAACTCACCTGAAATTTCTCCACTTGTACACTAAACCTGAATTAATCTTATACTTTCCAAGCACTGTTGTGTGTTTAATTTGAAGCCACGTATTACACAGAATTAATGTGTCTGTACTTAGATTTTTTTTCTAGGTTTCTCAGCATGTAAATCACGGTTTGCTGGCTGCTGAATCTCCTCAGTGCAATGAAAGTCAACTGGGAGATGGAACAGCGCTTTGCTTTTAAGGTACTCCAAAGAATAAATGGGATAGAGCCATCACAGAGAGGCTGCTGCTCAGTTTAATATTAGGAAGGGCCATTAGACCATCTAACCTCCTTCCATATATATTACCAGTTTTAACTTGAGGACTTAGGAAAACAGAGCATCTGCTGTTGTAATTTATTTCAGTGGTTAATCACGTCTTCTGATAAAAACGGGTCCAACTCACTTCTTGCAGTCCATCCTAGGCTCAACACAGGCTACAAAGAGCTACTTCAAGAAAGTTTTGCCCCACCATATATGCTTTGTGACATGCAGCCGTGAAAGCATTTCAATATGGTTTAGCATTGTTTAGAAATTGTTATATAAGACTTTTTTTTTTTTTATACTAAGATTCCAAGAGTTACAGAACATTTTGAGAGGAAAATGAAACTCTCCCTGAAGAGATGGAGCAGATAAAGCAAAACTGATAGGTACAAAATAACTTTACTGCAACCTTTAATTCTATGGCAGGTATTGTCAGGGTTTAGAAAGATCTTCAGAGTAAGTAGAGAAATTAAATCAGGTCTAGAGTTTGAGGGATTTTTAAAGCCATGCGCCAATTTTGTACCAACTTTCTGGAACAAACAACTGTTAACTGAACATGTTCTATACAATTCATAAGTTTATTCTCAACAATAAAAGTGGCAGTTGTAAGCCTAGCAATTAGAGATCTGAACTGATTAAAATGTGCTCCGACTCCTTCATATTAATATCTGTGTTTGCAGTTATTTATGAATGTGAAAATCCAGGTCAATTTGACAAACACCAAGATAAATCTCTGGTGAGACTCTGCATGTGGCAGAGCTGCTAACAGTCGCCAGGTCGACGGGTGGTGATCAAAAGCTTTGTCTTTCTGGGTAATTACAGTAAACAGAGATATCAGCTGTTTCAGTGCTACTGGATTCAGGGATACTTTTGAAGTGTACTCATTAAAGACCTGTTATACAAATAAAAAATTACGCTCCACTTAATAAAACAAAATTATTATTTTATCACAGCTGTTAAGAGGCCCAAATTCATCCTACGTTACACTGGTTCCAACTCACTTTTAAAGTATGCTCACTGATCACTGTGGGGAATGAATTGTGGAACAAGAAGATGTATCAGAAGTTAGAAGTTATAAATTGGGTTGGTGATCAAACTGAGTTCATAAGCTAAGGAAAGAGTTATCACTTCAGGTAACTCGGAGCAATTCAAAATTGCAGCCTTCTGGAAATCTGCTCCCTTAGCAGGGCAATGGGAAAAGATGCCTGCTTGAAGAACTGTTGTGAGACCATGCAGTGTTATGTGATTATGAATAATTCACTCAAATATTTGCAGTACTTATTTTGATTGAAAAAAAAAATTAATTTTCTCCCCTCATCACAGTAACCTTGTTATATAGATCCAAGGATATTTGATTGCCTTAGATCTGCATTCCCACATCTTATTCCCTCTCATCATTGCAGTGGATTGTGTCTCTTCTAAAAATGGTCTGTATCATTAATGATGCATTTTGACTTGTGAGACTTGACTGTGGTATCTCAGATGTCCTGTGTTCTGGCAGTGCAGTGAGATAGTGGTGTGGGAAGAAGCTGCCTGAATTGCAAAACAGGATTGAGAGAATGATGTGTTCCTCTGTCTCAGGGGAGATTGTCAGCTCTGGCTGTTAGCATTAAAATGTAGGCAAATGGCTGCCTACAGTAATGCTCTGAGTAGATACAAGGAAGTTCCCTCCCTCATTGCACTAAATGTGCTGTTGGAAAGGAAGAGGATTTTACATTTTAATTTTGAAAAGGTCCCAGAGTAGATGTGCAGATTTTGCTCGAAGACAAGTGCCAGCAAGTCACTGTGTGCTGAGTGTACGAGACGCCCAAGTCCTCCTGCTTTTCGCACCATCACTGACATATAACCACCGAGGAGCAGCATATGGTTGTGTACTGGGATTCTACATCTGGGGTTTACCAAGCACCTTCATCAGCAGCAGGCCTGAACCTGAAGTCCTCCTCCTCTTCCACCTCTTTCTCCTCCTCTTCCAACCACTTCCCACCAAGCCAGAACTCCCTCCTCTTCTCTTTCCTTGCACACAGCCAGCTGCCTGAGTAAGGAGTCACTTCTCTGCATGTTACATTAAGCACTTTGTCACTGAGTTGATAAGTTGCTGGGTTTTTTTCCTCTAGCTGTATTTTTTACCCTACGCCATAACCAGCTTTCTGAAAATGTGTGGGTGGGTTATATCTCAAGACACAGGCCTAGTCTGTTATGTGCAAGGTTTGGACCTAGTCAAAGTCCTGTCAAAACCAATCCAGCAAGCAGGCCTTGTTTATCCCTCTTTCATGAGAAAACAGACAGAAAATAAAAGCAGGATTTGGGGCTGAGGCTTGGATTTTCTTTTGTTGTTCAGGAAACAGTAGTATGGTAAAAAAATTAATAACTAGTCTCTGGGAACACAATCCAGGCTTAACTGTCTCCCCAACACTTATGTCTGGTGGCTTTCTTGTTTGTGGCAAACAAAACCCGGCAGAGCATTACTGCTGGTACCAAGACATATATGGACACCTTTTGTGGTCCTTTCACAGCCAAGCAGGTTACAGACCAGGTTTACAGGTGAGACAGTTTTGATGTGTAGCTGTAACTAGGTTCTAAAGGACCCAACATGGTGCACTGATATCTATGTGTTTATTTGTCACCATCATCTGCTCAGAGCAGCTGCAAAAGCACAAGTATCCAAACCCAAGTTAATGATCAATCACCTTTGCCAAAAGGAACCTCCCTCATTTATTCCTTGCCTTCAAAGAGGTAACATAGCTTAAACCTCATTGTTGCCTACATCCCATTTACAGAGGTAAGAAAGGTGGGAGGGGAATTTGCAACTAGGACTGGTTTTATTAAATTATGGAGCCGGAGCCAGAGCTTAAACTCGGACTTTTTCCCTAGTGCCATGGTAGTAATGATGTTCCCATATGGAGCAAAAGGTGGGAGCTGCCTCCTAAACAACAGATACCTGTAATGTCAAGTGAATAAAAGCTAAAAACAACTGTTATAAGTTTCATATCCAACATATCTATCAGCTGAAGGAAGATCATACTGTGGTAGGAAGTGCAATTATCTTCAAGTTACAGAAATAATCAGTAATGTGAGGTACTGTAACAAGAATTAATACAAAACCATACCAGCCCATATGAACATCAGTGATACGCAGAATAAATTACAGGCAAAAAAAGGAAACCAATTCTATCTGCCTTTCCTTGAGTTTCTCAGTGAAATACTGCAGTACACAGTACTGTGCTATCCAGCAAACTGCCTATTCAAAACTTCTGATTTAATCTGGTTTTGTCAAGTAAGTATCTTCTGCATACCTTGGAGACCATGTCCCCCTCCACGCTCAAAAGAAGCAAATCTGCGTTACAAATTTAGATGTGCTCCATAATGGAGCCCCAGGGACCCTTCCTTCAGGTCTGCTCCTAAACCCCTCCATGAGATGAGGACAGAGAATCTTTGATGCCAGATGTACTAAAAGTAAGAAGGCAAGCTTCAAAATTCAGTAAACCTGGCATGTTTTCTCTGAGATTTTAATTCTCCTGATTTCATCGCTTTGCACTGTTATCTCAGTTACAGCTTGCGTTAATTTACCAATCAATTAAAATATGAAAAGAAGCTATTATGGTAAATGTTTTAGAGTTGAACTGAGAGGCTAAAGTAATTCTAGTTTGAGGAGATATTTTCTAAATACATACCAGTAATTGGAACAAAATTTTCTGAAATTAAGCTTACGTTGGATATTTTTTGCAAGCTCGACTTGCTTTAAGAACAATTACTTTTTTTTTCTTTTTATGATAATTATGCAAGTCTCTGTAGCTATCAAGTTTGGTCTAAATAATCTCTAAGTGAGCACTATTTAAAGAAGAAACATTTATAGTTCTATTAACCTGTAGATCTAATTTGCAGTCTCTTTTTAGAAAACCCAGAATTCAGAACTTTATCACACCCAGGTGCTCATTTGCATCAGACTCTTTACTACTTCAGTTCACCTGACACGGCAACAATAGTGGTTTGAACAGCTTCCTAATTTTTATAGCTCATGTTCTGCTCATTCATCCCATTCCCCATGGCTACTGCCCCTGCACATAGCAGTGACTCCCACAGAACCATAGATTAAGTAATTGACAATCAAGATAACCTTCAACTATATCTGAATTTAAAGGTTTTTTTCTCACAACTCCTTCTGTATTGGCATTGTTACTGGTCGGGCCAGCCAAAGAGAGACACCATTTATTTGTACGACATGTTGCACTCCCATCAGTATAAAAATATAGAGAAGAGTGAGGTCACTGGCAGGCACAGTGGCTCTCTAACAATCCCGTTAGCATCAGCAGAGCTATTGTTGATACCTCATAAATATTCGTACAGCTTCATGGCAAAGGGTTCCTAGGGAATGGCAAAACAGTTTCCAAAGGAGAGCTGAAAACTCTCCGCTACCCAACTGCAGTATCTGTTAACCAAAAACCAGGAGTAACAGGAGTCCTCTCTCTGTAGCCATTGCAGACAAATACTCGTTCCAAATGCTACTCCTGTGTTAGCCATCTCACTGCAGAAAGAGCAATACTCTTATCCTATATACAACAGGTCATTGACAGGCGTCAGCAAGCATCTTGAGTAAGTGGAGCACGTGTTACACATCTTATCAGCAGGGAGCCAAATGAAGACATAGCTTCTCCAAGCAGGATACTGGCTTAGCTCTGATGCCCACTGAGCAAGCATGACTCTTATTCAGAACATTACCAGTGGTCCTGGGACTTCAATCACTGTTATTAAGTAGAGCCAGCACTAGCCAGACAGTAAAAACAAGGACTTTGCTCCAAACCATTTATTCACACGTGCATCATGAAACCATAGGAAAATCCTGGGATGTCTAGCTGGAGTTTGGGTTGCATCAGAGAATACCACATCTGGCTTCCTGGTGGAGGCAATGTCAGCAATAAAACAGGAGCACATGAGGACTCCAGGTAACATGCGGCTATTGCTTTACCTGTTACTTTAATTTGGTTATGTGCCATTTTTCTGATACCTCCCAGCAGGGCAAAGCCATAAGAAAGGGAGTGCACAAGGCTTGCAGACTTCAAAATAATTTTTAAAAGTACCGTGGGACTCTTGCCTATACTCATAATGGTAGAAAAAACCCCAAAATTAAAAATGCAAGGCATTAAGTATTGCAACCCAGCTGACTTCTGCCAGCAGTGTGACTAATTACTGCTCTCTGGCATTTTTGGACTGCTGAGTTAAGGGAATACAAGAGGTGACCTGCCTCCCACTTCCCTCCCAGAGCCTTGCAGAGAAGTAGCATGCCTGTCCGGGCACAGCAGGCACTGTGAAAGCAAGGAGCAGGGATACCGGGACCTCTGAGATCATCTAACCAGAACGTGACTAACTAACTAATAGACCGTTGCTCAGCTGCTGGGGGCTACTGGCGTCCCTGGTAGCACTGGCACTGTGGATCCAGCCGCAGCAAGTCTCTGTTTAAGGTCCTGCCATTCACAGCCTCTGCTGCACTTTGGTTCTTTGCGGTTTGCTTCTAACTTTCCCCAGAAAACAGTGAAGATGTGCCAGCAACACACAGGAGAGAAAAATTTGGTAGGCAAGAGCAAAGACGAGGCTAGTACAGTGAGCAGACAAGAGCTGCTATGGCTCGTACAAGCCCTGTGTGGGGCTGCCCCAGAGCGGGGGCTGTGGGCCTGAGACGAGTTGCAAGGGCTCAGCCACCTCTCAGCCATGCCTGATGCAGCAGCCATCAGCCTCTCGCTGGCTCGTTTTGCTCTTTCTTTGCTCTGAGGTTTGCTCTGGTTTGTGTGCGAGCAGTTCTCCATGGGGATGGGGCTGACAGGGAGATGGTAAGATGGGCCAGTGTCTTGCCTTGGGGTGGGGAGGATGACAGCCTTGGGACCTGAGGGGCTGAGGAAGGCAGAGGGGAGCCACCTGACCTGGGAGGGGAAGGGGGTCAAGAGGGAAAACCCACTGCCGTGGCTGCTGAAGAGGCTCGGGGGACAGCTGGCTGGAAGGGTAAAAGTGTGTTGCTTGGCACCATGGCTGGAAGATTAGTTGTGTATGTGTGGCAGCGATCCTCCCCTTTATCTTCAGGAGAGAGAAGGTGAGGAAGCGGCGTCTGCTGATATGTCCCTTATCTGAAACACTAGAGTCAAAGCTGAAAATAATCTGCTCCAACTGCAGTAAATTCATATTGTTTGGCACTACGGTTTGGGGTACTTTGTAGCTTTGGATGCCAGCACTAATGATTTGTAAGGTTTCGCTAACGTACAAGAGGGCTGAGATGCTCTGGTTTTGGTAGCTGCCTGGCCTCTTATAGGATGAAGTTACAGAAGTATATGATATACCATTAGGGCCTCCAGAGATTATCTACTGCTGCTGGGAAAAAACTAATTCCCTTCAGGCTTTACCAGTAATAGAGACAAAATAAATAGACTGCACTAAGATCAAATCAAGTTGGATTTATAGGTAGGAGTTGGGATTTAATAACAAATCATGTGGTTTAGGAATATTGCATTTTTTTTCCTCAAAAAAAAAGCTCTCTAGCTTGAAATAAGAGGCTGGTAAGAATAGCCTCCCTCTTTTGAGTTTGATGTTCTTGAAACTGAAGCCACCTGGGAGTAATCATAGCTGTGAACTTCCGATGGCACGTAAGCCATCTGAATCTAACTTACAGTGCTGTAGCAATCAGGTCTGATCCCTCTTAAACCTCCTCTGACAGTCAAAGAGTTAGTTCTGTTTAAAATAAATGTTCTGATTTTTGGTGCCTTTCCGTATTAAACATGGATATTTGCAGTCCCAATACTCCAGTAAAGCCTCCCAGTTTGTGCCAAAGTGAATGGGAAGTTGCCTTTTCTGTTGACTCTTTTACAAATTTGGAATCTTTCTCTATTTAAATGAGAGCTGCAGCCCACAGCCGGCGTACCTGGCAACCTGTGAGGCTAAGCTGATACTGCGTTTCCCAAGAGCAAAGCAGAAGTGCAATCTGATGAACCTTTTCTCAGAAATTTTTTTTACTGAGTAGACTTCAAAGACTTGGCTTGCTGTTGGGCAGCCAGGGAGGAGAGCAGGAGGAGCTGTAGAGGTGCCTGTGACTTAAAATGGAATCCTTGAATTTGTAACACTTTTGGAAAATACCAGCTCTGTGTGCAAGTTACTATTATATTCCCCTTGCTGTTTCAATGGAAGGTATTTCAAGCTGCATCTTGGTGATGAGTTGGAGTTGGGATGTCAAGTTCTGGCAGGGCCCCTGGGGGAGATTTGCAAAGGAACTTTTTCAGCCTGGTAGTTTTTTGAGGCTATGGGGCCCAGGTGAAAAGAAGACCCTGAAATGAGTAAGTTTTGTGCAGCCGGGCATTGTACAGCTGGCTTTCCCAGGCTTTTGCCCTGGTACTGCTTTGGACTTGAAGGCAGCAGAAGGCTGTCTCGGTTGCTTCACGCCTAGCCTTTGCTTGCCTCCCTCCCTTGTAGAAGAATCCACGTGAAAATAATTTAGCTTTCTGGAAGCTAAAGTGCCTGAGGCAGGTGCTAGACTGAGAAATAATCTTTCTTTCATTCCATATTAGCACAGCTTATGTCAATCAGTTTAATACTGAGACCCAAAATTGTTAATGTATAGTTTGCTGTAGGAATTGGGGTGTTTATTCTGTTTTTATAATTTTATTATTCCATTTATAAAGAAGATTTTCTCAAAATCTGAAAGCATTATAGCTTTTTTTTTATATTATCATTTATCTTACATACTCCCGACTCATTTCCAGAGGAGTGACTGGGTTCACTTATACCTGTGCCATTATTGCACCAAAATGGTTGAGGGACAGGCAGCAGGAAGAGTGCGCCTTGCTGTCATTAGTGGTGAAGTTGCGGATGTGTGATATAGCATGCATAGTTGGTTAGCAGTGCAGCTCTCAAGTACGAAGGTAAAAATAAATCTGATTTAGTGCTCTATACCAAATATGAATGGGTATATGACAATTATACCAGTAATTTTGTAACTTGGGCAATCAGCACTCTCGGATTATGCCATCTTTCCACCATATATTGATGTTCAGGATCTTCCTCTCTGGTGAAGCGGAAGGCAAAGCCCTTCCATGAGTAAAGAGCAAGGAAGGCAAGGGCTGAAAAGCTGCTGTGTTTCCTGCATTATGAAGGCAGATAGGTACAGTGAAAGATATGACTTATAAAGCTGGTGCAATGATTCCAATAACCGGAGAAAGGGCTGCCTCTGTTTGTTTCTAGGAAGCACTTAATTGAATGATGTGATTTCATATTTCATTAATTTTTAACTTGCTTATTTGTAGCAAAAAGCTTTCTCATAGTCTAAGCAGGAAGCCCTTTAATCTTAAGATGCTTGCACAGATTCACAGTGGTTGAGGTTGGAGCTCTGGATGTCATCTTGTCCAACATCCCCTGCTGAAGCAGGGCCACCCAGAGCCAGTTACCCAGGACTGTGCGCAGACAGCTTTTAAATGTCTTCAAGGATAGAGACCCCACAACCTCTGTATGCAACCTGTGCCAGTGCTTGGCCACTCCCACAGTAAAAAAATGTTTCCTGATGTTCAGAGGGAACCTCCTGTGTTTCATCTTGTGCCTATTGCCTCTTGAGCTGTCACTGAGCACCACTGAAAAGAGCCTGGCTCCATCTTTTTTCCATCCTCCCTTCAGGTACTTTATCTACATTGACAAGAGGCCCCTTGGGCCCCCTTTTCTCCAGTGCAACCAGTCCTAGCTCTCTCAGCCTTTCCTCATAGGAGAGATGCTCCAGTCCCATAATCATCTTAGTGTCCCCTTGGTAGGCCATAGTTATAAAAGCCAGCATGAATGGCAACCCAAGCACTTGATTGAGTACATGAGACATACAAACTAAAGAGCAATTAACTTAAATAAAGAGAGCTTCTAATGTTCAGAACCATTAAATAAATGCAGACAAAAAGTGACTCTTTTGTGGATAGTAGTAGACTCCTGGCTGAAAGAGAATTAATTTGTTTCTATGGAATGCCTGGACTCTTCAGTCTGCACAGCTGATATATGGATTTTTTTTAGGTCTTGTTTTCTAAATGAAACAAACTGATCTCTCTCTTCCCAGCAGTTGTTTCTGTTAGGGGAGCATCCCTGACAGTTGTTGATGTTTACACTAAGGATTGTTTGGTCATTTAAATGTACTTTCTATTTTTATATATACATATATTTAATGTAATAAGGGAGTTTGATAAAATGGGCTGTATAGATAGTAGAAAATTGTGCTAAATTAAATCAATTCTGTCTTAAACTTTTGTCATTCATTTATTTAAATTACCTGGTTAATCCTCCACTTAGTTGGTTGCAGAGTGATTAAGTGCTGACCTATGAAATATCCTGTAAATATTTTGACATATATTGCTAACCCTGGAGTACATGGAGACATATATTGCTAACCCATGGAGACATACCATGCAAAATGTCATTGTGATAAGACTAAAAATATCTCAGATGGCCAGAGGTCATAATTACTGTCATACTTCTACCCTTTAGTATTTGCAGCATAAGAGGAAAAACTGGAAATATAAAGCCTCCGAGAATAATTCCTTAACAGAATTTAAGCTTTTAGGTAGCAGTAGTATCCTGGTTCTGGCCAGGACAGAGTTAATTTTCACCAGAGCTGGGAGAGGAGCTGCAGTGGTGGCACCTATGGCTGGGGCACACAGCTGGGATAGCTTACCACTAGCCAAAGGGCTTTCCATACCATCTGACCTCATGCTCAGTATATAAAGTGGGGATGGTACTAAGGGGCAGGTTTTTGCTACTTGGGGGGGAGGTGGGCATCAGGATCCACGGGGAGCTATTGTTTTAGAAATTACCTGCTTAAGTTTTTCTTTTATTGTTTTTGTTTTCCATCTCTGTTTTCTCTTCCTCTGCTGTTCTGTTGAACTGTTTTTATTCCAACTCATGAATTCTGCCTGCCTTTCTTTCCTGATTCTCCTCTCCATCACATTGAAGGTGGGAGGTGGTGAGAAGGAGGAGTGAATGAGCGATTGCATGGTATTTTAGCTGCCGATTGGGGCTAAACCACAACAACCACTTTCAGGGAGAAAACCAAGAGTTACAGGTGCGCAAGCACTACCAGTGAATGGAAGGGAACATTAACAGGTATAAACATCGACAGGCACGGTACAGTGTTTCTACTAAAGACAGGATAAGTTGTGTAAAAAGTTGGGAGATTAAAGCACACTGGAAGTAGGATTAGTATTAAGTTGTTTAGTTTCTTCTTCCTATTTTTTCTTCTTTTCTCCTTAAAGAAATATGTTGATACTGTAATATAAAGTCCTGCTGAAAAAAATATACCATGACTATAAAATGCATATGTGAAATATATGTGGGCTTAACTCCTCTGGATGGAAAATGAAGTGAAACTTCAGCTGTCACCTTTCAGAGAGCTTCAGTACCTGCATTGCTTGAGAAACCAAACAAAAAGTTGATGTTGCCTTTGGCTTCTGTTGGCTGCCTGGAGTTAGATGTGCCTGTGCCAGGAAGGAAGGCATTTTTGTAAAGACTCAGATGTGATGGCAAGGCTCTTGAAGTGCTTATGGAGTGTGACCTACAAATGAGACGAGCTGGCTTTCTTGTTGGCCACTGCAAGTCCAAATATGAGATTTCTGCCTATTCATCAGTATTGTGAGAAACTCTTGTCCAGGTCCAAAGGTAGAATTCAAAGCACGTGGGGAACTTTGTAATGACTCTTAATTTCTAGATGCTGGCTGCTTTCTGGCATTGGTGGAGTCTTTGAGAACTGTGGTTTTAGACTCTGTGTCCTACAGTGCTGATCAAGTAATCTTGTCAGTATAGCTCTTAGTCTTAGGGTGTTTTTTAATTTTTCTATGTAAAGTTTTGTAGTTGAGTAGTAAATATATCAGAAATTAATTCATAATTATGAAGTCCAGTGCCCTTAGGTCAGTGGGTTATAGGAAATCAGTAGCCACAGATGGCAAGTTCTTAATGCCTATGAGTGAATAGTCAGGGCCCACAGCTGAAGTGTAGCGCTGTTGTTTAGAGTCCCTGTAAAAAGAGCATCTCTGAAAAGTTTGTCCCTCTGATGCCATATCAAGAAATGCTTGATTTACTCAAAAAGAAAAAAAACCCTCAGATTGAATTTAGAGATTTAGTGATTATGTTATTTTCTTCTGTGCTGCCAATAACAAAGGCAAAAATCTGGCCTAGAGTGTCCTTAATTACCCACTGGCAACCTCATTTTCTTGAAATTTGGCATTCACTGACACCTTTGCAGATACATTAATTTTAAATCTGCTTAAGCCTGCTGAAGATATGACAAGGAGAGAGTGGGTTTGCAAATTTATTCCTTGACTCTTACTGAAAGTATGTGTAGTATAATATAGTACTGGTTAAATACCAGGGGAAAGGAGGGGGTCCTTCCAGGGATGCTCTGGAACTTGCAGAGTGGCTGTGTTCAGCCTCTTGTGAGCTGTGGGAGCAAGAAGATGCCCAGTTATTCCCAAAACACTTCTAGGGCTTCCTTGGGGAGGAGGAGAACGGCAGTAAGGAAACTTCCAGCAAAAAACACTTCCATAGTGCATATTGAAACTACTTGCTCTAATTCTGAAGTGAATAGTTTATCAGGATGCTGTACTAACATCTATGTTAAATTTGCCTACCTAACCCCATCAAATCAAGAGATTTTTGGAAACAAAAGGGCAATTCAGTCCATGACAGACCCTGTGCTTATATGTATAAAAGATGGTTTGTGATGACAGAAAAATAGTGTTTCTTATGGTCCAGATGCACAGAGATGTGAATGCAGATTGTATTGACATTAAGCAGTAGCTCCCAGACAAATTTTTAATGCAGAGTCAGTTCCTGTGTGGCACTCTAAATACTAAGCTGAAGGCTAAACATAAATGTTTGCAATCTTCAGTCAAGAAACTTCAGTGGGGGTGTGGGAATAGGTAATTGGCCAAATTATTTACCGACTTTGATATGAATGCTTATTTGGTGCTTGGTTCCCTGGAGCTAAAGGATGAGATAATTGCCCCAACCTTCAGTCTCTGCTCTTTCTCCTGCTCTAAGGACACATTTCTAAGGTGATTATTACTTAATTGCCTAAATTATGCTGCCAATACCCACCAGATAAACACAGCTTTCTTTTTCAAGTGTTGCTGAACAATAATATTAAGTGGTCCTGTACTGGGGCTGGGGGACCCCAAACTGGGACGTCCCCTTTCCCTGGGTGGGAGCCTTGAGAGGCTGGTGGTACCTCTCCTGCGAGAAGAGATGGGCCATGATGGGGAGCAAGCTCCATAGAGGTGCCCAGGCAGCTGGCTTCGAAACTAGCTGTGATTTTACTTCTTTAAAAAATTAGTATTACTTTATCAGAGATAAATGTTTGTTAAACTATGGTGAGCATAACCCTGTCCTGTTATACACAGTTGTCTCCAGTATATATATATCAAATAAGTGAAATAATACCATCTGTATTGCTTCTTAAGGCACTTCTTGCTGGAAAGCTAGTCCACAGAACTGAACTTTTAGATGTGCTTCATTATAGTATTAATATTTCTGATTTTGCCTTGTCAGTTATGCCAGTCTAGTAGGGGAGGGTAGATGGGTGTGGAATATCTTGGTTTTGATCCCACCGCTTTATCTAATTCTTTCACTAGGTGCATATTATTTGAGAGAAGTATAACTACTACTGTCAGAAACTAGAAAAAAACCAACTGATATTCTGAAGCATCTGTCTATACGCACTATTCAGGCAAAATATATTATGGAAAAATCGCTTTCGCCATTTAAGCTGTTTACTGCATTAACTAAACTGCCATATTTTATCCAATCTCTGTGCAAACAGATGTGCTATAATCTTCATTTATCACTTGTCTTTCCTTTGCAACTGGGTTAAAAAATAACAAGTAAATGCAGCAACCGCAGACAAAGCTGACAGGCTTAAGCCGCAGTATGTATGCTAATATATTTTTCAAATAGCATTGCAAGCAGTGATTATGCCTTCCTGGTTCGGTTTATACTGAACCATAAAGAGCCCTAAAATCAACAGTGTCAGGAAGAGATCTCATTTTAGAGTGTTTGTAATCAACCTTTAAGAAATGTAACTTCATTGCATATAATGACATTGTACAATTCATAAAGTTGTTATTTTAATTCAAAATTTCCAAGAAGCTTTTAACAGGAACATTGCTTTGGGCAAAGAAATGGAAACTGTACCAGTTTTGTCCACTTGGTAGTAATTTCTAAGGCATGGGAGATGTCATAAAGAGTAAAGTGAGCAACAGCATTGACAAGCTTATGGAATTTTCCATTAAAAAAAAAGCTAGGTGTGGTTTGGGTTTTTTTATGTTCAAATGCTGATGATCTCTGAACATTTGAATGGAAGAAGCCAACCAAAAGCAAAGAAACGAATGTATGCATATGTGAGTCTATGCCTGGGAAAGCAAGTCTAGAAGAAAAGCAGACAAATGAAGTGGCATTTTAGAAAATACTTATCTCCTAATCTCAGTTTTCTAAATAATGCTACAAGTACTGTGATTCTTAGGAAAACAAATCCAAAGTGTCTGCAATAACAAGAATGCAAATAGCTATTGGAAGGATTTCTTTGCCAAACCCAACCTATATTAAGTGGGTTAACCTGGAAGTCGGCAGTCTCATCATCTACTACCTTTTCCAGGGAGGCTGGCTTGTTGTCCTGAGGCAGTGTGCTTTGGCAGCCAAACAGGGATGTCCTAGAAAAACTGTAATTCACAGGGAGTGACTCTTCACTTTTATTTGAGGAGATTGGGGATGGGGTGCTGTGTTCAGTATTGGACACCTGGCTCAGCCCTTGGCTACCAGCTGGGTAGCACAAGCTGCGCTGTGAGAAACCAAATAGGAGTTTAAAGCCAAAAAATAATTCTCTTTCACTAAGGCTGCCATTAATTTTCCTTCCTCAGCAAGCAAGCAGACATTTTGGGGAGGAAAAAAAATGCAAGTTTTGGCAGCAGACAGATGGAAGCCATGGTATATCTTGTTTGTGTACAAAGCCTGACTCATATTTCATAAAAAAGTCTACAGTTATTTTGATGTTTTACTGCTGTTTCAACTAGTTTTACTTTCCAGCCTGCAAGAACCATCTTTATAGGAACTGCGATTTAGAGGATGAAGTAACATTCTTATTCTGCTCATGTTTGAGCCACTCAGGTTTTCCGTTTGTTCACATCTGTATTTTTATAGAAAATTGATAGGCGCTGTAATTACAGCCTGCTGAAAGCAAGTAGGTCAGAGCTACGCTTCTCATTCCAGAGGGGCTGTTGGGACCAGACACAGAAATACATCTGGACAGCTTTTCTTCCTGTGTACCAGTTTGTGCATTGCAGCCATTCATTAGACTCCTCACAACTGCTCACCAAAACACTTTCAGAGGTATTACACAAAATCAGCCACAGCATCTGTGTTAAAAAGTCCCTCCCTACTCACCTGTCACACTTCTCTTGGCATCATGCAAGGTAGCGTCTTGGCTCAAAGTTATGCTGTAGAGGGAGAATTTCTTGGGGTGCACTGATGACTATTTCCTAACATGGGTGACAGAGAAGCAGAGACCCTGCTGGACCTCCTGCTCATAAAGGAGGAAGAAGGAGTAAGGGATGTGAAGGTTGGGAGCTGCTGTGGCTGCAGTCACCGTGAGATGGTGGAGCTCAGGACCCCAAGACAACAGGAGCAAGGCAAAAAGCAGGATCACATCCCTGGGCTTCAGGAGAGCAGACTTTGGCCTGTTCGTGGACCAGGAAGAATGTAGAGATACTGTCTTACTTGCAGGAAAGCCCAAGCCTGGTGAGGGATATGAAAGATGACAAGAAAAGATTTCAACAAGTACATCAGTAGCAAAAGGCAGACTGGGGAAAACACGGGCCCACTGCTGAAGAGGATCTGGTGACCAAGGACGAGTCTTTACTGTTAAGACCAGCCTTCAGGAAGCCCAGATCCCTGAGACCAGAGGGGAAGTGCTGTGGGAGTTGGCTGATGTCACTGCAAGGCCAGTCTCAACTATCTTTGGAAGCTCATGGAAATCAGAAATGATCCTGAGGACTGGAAGAAAGTAAATGTCATTCCAATCTTCAAGAAGGAGGATCTGGGTAACCCTTAACTTTCTCTCCTCTTGTTTGCATTCAAATGAGGCATGTGGATTATCAGTAGCAGTTGCTATTGTATCTTCTGGCTGTTCTCTTATTTATTAATGCATCAAACTTCATTTGTGGGTTAGGCAGCAGTCACCTGTGGCAAATACATACAGAGAAGCATAATGGTCCTGAATTACTCAGGATAAAAATAATCCTTCAACATGCAAAATGTCACTCTAGTAAAGAAAAATTAATGGATTTGCTACCTGTTTTTACAGGGCCAGGGTTACACCCTGACTATTCTGGCTTGTAGTCATGTGAGCTATCCAATGGACTTCCCTTTCACCTGGGCTGGGATTCAGAAAGGTGATTGTATTTGATCAAATGGTTGCCTATTTCCACACAAAATTCAGGTAACTAATCACAGTTTTTCATTCATGTGGCTTTTTTTTCCTAACTCCATTAAATCTAGCCTCAAATTGTTGGTAAGGGATGCTGTCCCTTCCTCTATCTTGCTTCTCATTTTCCAAAGACTTTAAATCATAGTCAAAAGAGGTATCATTTGCTATGGGGGCAAAAGGAATTTCATCATGTGCAGATGAAGTGTTGCTGCAAAGCTGCTATGTGTTTTTTCCATTTTTTTTTAAATAACCAGATAACTTCTAGCTGTAAAAGTACCAAGCTAAAAAAATCTTTATATTATGCATTATTTTGTTTAATATCAAGGTGGAATCTATCCCCAGAAATCAGATTTGTAAGCTGCAGGTGTCCTCCTTTGAGCTAGTAACCCCAGGCTCTCTTTCCGTAGTCAGGAAGTAAGTATTTCAGAACTACAGTATCTCCAAGGTAAATATTAGTTATCAGAGGTCAGAAAAAGAGACATTTTTTAAATGCTTATCTGACTGTATAAGTCACTAACAAGAGCATGTAAATACTATATTTTAGAGATGACAGTGATAGGATAGTGTCTATGTTCTGTAATTTTTTTTTTTTTTTTCCTCCCTGTGAATGAACTTACCTTTCAGACTGGCACCTAGGAATTTTATTCAGCTCTCTTGGTTTATCATTTTTAATAAGCATACTAACATAGAGTAGTTTTCAATTTAAAAGATCCCTTTGTGTCGCCTGCAAGTTTGCAGCACCGGGGTGCCTGGGAAACCGAGCTCAATCCACCCATTCCTGGCAGCTCCACTACCAGCATCTCAGAGAGAGGGGCTTAGAAAACCAGTTGATGAAAACACAGTCTTCCCCTGCTGAAGGCGGCTGCCTGCTTGCAGGCAGCTGCTCTTTTTAATGCATAGATTTAAGTTGCAAAGAGTGTAAGTTTTGCTGACACATGATGAAAATTTAAGTGCCACTAAAGACAGAAGGCAGGCTCCCAAAGACAGGTGAGCCAAGGAAGATTTCAATTTTGCTGGCCACAAGAACAACATTTTGTGAGGAACATAGCATATAGCTGATGATTACTGAGAGCTTTTTTGCTTCTAAGATGGAACAGATCTGTTCCTAATAAAATATGTTTTTTCCACTAGCAGTTTTTTGTTGTGGTTTTTTTTTTTTATACCCCACTGTTACTAATTTACACCTCGTCAGGATTTGTAAGACTGATTTTGTTGCTGCTGCTGTGGGAACAGAATTCTCAGCCATATGGCACGACATCTTCATTTCTGCATGACAGTAGACAGGATCCATTACTCAGATTTGCAGTGGAGCAAATGCTTACCTTCAGGAAAGTTTTTTTTTCTTAGGGCAATTCTGTATTAAAGTAGAGAACAAAAATACATATAATGAGCAACTCCCTCCAAAGGGCAATTTGTACTGCAAATGTTTAAAATAATATTTTGGTCTTTTGATAAATCCAAAGCTTGCCCATTACAGTAATACATTTTTAATTTGGCTGAATTCAGCTCTCCTTTTCCTTCTCATTCCTTCTCAACTGTAGAAATAACAGAAGAGAGGACTAAACCCCTGACACTCAGGTGATAGGAATTGTCATGGGCATACTGACAGTTTGTGTCTGGATCCAGTATCTCTGACCTAGTGTCTCATAATTTAACTATCTCATATACTGAGATTTGGACACCTCTAGAGCCTTGTCTTTGTCCAAAAAGAAATAATAGCACCACCACCCAAGAGGAGTTGTTTGATAGTGGAAATTCCCCTGAAGATGAAGCCCCAATAGCAGAGGAACTTGTGCACTCTGATTTTAATCAGATGTATCAATCTCACATCTTCTCTGAGGAAAGGAACTGATGTGATCGTCATCTTTCAGCTCAATGGCGTTTCACAATAAAATGTTAAACACGCTATCAACTCCCCCCATCCATTCTGGGCTGCGTGGGATGGTCTCTCTCCCACAGAGATTGATAGGCACGCATTTTGGACTAGGAGCTTCTGATTTGTCTCCTGAAAAGTGTCACGTTGGCTTTATTTAGCCTGACAATATAACAGCAGAAGAGGCTGGTTAGTGCTCAGAGGAATGGCTTGTGCAGAGCAGTGCATTGTTCATTGAGGAGCGGAGGTTGCCATGCCCTGCACCACTGGCCTTCCCCAATCCCCTCAAGAAAAGCCCCACACAAGCTGGTGAGAAGTAGGTGCCACTCTGTTCCTGCTGACAAGAGCCAGGACCTTCACGGCACAGTGCTGGAGCATGATTTCAAGCTGAGTGTACCTCCCTTACAGGTGACAGCGGTAGAGAGAACAATTGATAAATTGTTCTCAGTGCCAGGTCCTTGTACTGATCGACACCTCTCTTCTGCTGCCTTCAGCTCTAGAAACATAGAATTAAAAGGTGTACTTTTTTAAAAGAAAGATTTTGTGGTTTAATAGATTCTTTAATCTACTAGCCTCCTCCTCTTTGACACATTTATTATTCTAAATGCAGAACTTAATCTGACTCAATATATTGCTATTTCTATAATTAAATTCCTAATTAACTGCTGAATCACTGAAACGCCACATAAAAAACCCTGATTTTTTTTCTTACAACTTATTTGTTAAGCATCCTTTTACAAAATGAAGGAAACTGCCATTACTTTGACACATTTTACATGTGTTAGAGTTTGAAGAAAAATAGTATTTTAATAAATGCTAAACATTAAAACAGTGCCAATTGTTACTATAAGGAAACAGAATTGTTAGGCTTGTGGACTTTTTTCCTCCTTTAAGCACAGTAGTTCTAACACAATCACCAACACAATTTGCATTAGCTTAATGCAAATATCTAAAATCAGCACACAGTAGGGCTAGAAGATTAATTTACAGTTCTAATATTTGACCAGGCTTCATGCATTATTGCTGTTCTGTAATATGTATATATAGCAGTTTTAATATAAAAGCAGAGTGCTTCTCAGTGATCAAATTTAAAAATCTGTCATGAAACTGAGAAGGATTCCAGACTAAAGCACTAAAGATAGAAAACTGAAGAAAATATGCAGATTTACAGGGAGAAAACACTGCTTAATCTCACTTATATAAACGCAAACCACACTCCAAAAATGCTAGCACATAGAAATGGACTATCACAGCACTCCTGTGTTATAATTAATCATCTTCAGAATGAAGTTTTCAGCATTTAGCAACAAGTGTCATCCTTGAAGACCAGAAAACTTGAAAGAACTCCATGCTTTCTTGTATTACTGCAATATATTCCTTTTATTTATTATCATCTCAGAGGAAGAATGTAACAATGTAGTGTTTGAAGTAGCATTTACTTGGCAGCAGAGGACAAAGGATGCATACAAACACAGGCAGAAAAACAACTTTATACATAACCTCATATTCAGAACAAAAATAAAAGCCACCAAATTCACTACTGAGACCTCTTTTTACTAATGTAGGGGGGTATTTTAAAGGATTCTTTGCCTAGAGAATGATGTAGCTTGATAAAAGCAAAGTACTTTGCAGAGAACAGAATATAAAGCTATTTCCAATACTACTCATGAAGATAGGTCTGAGGTAGAAAGGTGGTCATGGCTTTCCTCTTCTGTAAAATGTGGGGTTTTTTTCTTCTCAAAATAATTATACTACTTTTTTTTAATAGATTAAGCATTTATAGGAGCCAGCATCTTCTCTTCCTACCTTGACAATTTTCCTCCAGTCACTCAGAAATAATACTTAGCATTTCTATAGAGCTTTTCAGATATGAACTAAGCAAGCCCTACAACACCTTTGAGAGGTAAGCACTATCATCCCCATTTTACAGATGGGAAAACAGAGGCAGAGTGGTTAAATAACTTGCCAAAGGGTTCAGAAAGAGCTGGCACCAGAGCCAACACTAGAGTATGGTCAATGCCGTGCCCAAATCACTCCTTCAGCAGCAGGAGTCCAGAAGTGAGGACTGTGGGTACAGGACAGTCCAGCTGGCACCACTTCACAAAAAACACTAGAAAACCTTGCCCTGCTGTCTTAATGTCCTCTAGCATTTTTCAGTAGCAGTAGATAATTTACAACTGTTCCAATACCATTTTGAGATTTGTTTTTTCTTCAGTAATAATTAAGAACAACACAGTTTAGTTTCTTTCCACTATACATGAAATATATTGCATGCAGTTTTACCAGCTAAAGGTTTGTCCTGAAATTAAAGCAAGTGTCCATGCAGCATTGTAAACTCTGTGAAGGCATTAAAATATCTTATAATCTTAAAACTAGAGATCAGCTGATCAGTGACATAACTTTCCCAGAATTATCCCTACTTGAAGTACATAAATAAATGATTTCAAAGATAAAGATGAGTTGCAAGATTACAATGCCAAATGATAAAATCTAAGTGCATTGCAGTTTTGAAGAAAATGCTCCATCGCTAATAGTATTGGAAAAGGCTTTCTAATTGTCTGTTCATTTCCAAGAGGCAGACAAAAGACTGGTGT
>JAAGAY010143860.1:0-64865 GCA_011801015.1 Ardeotis arabs | reverse complement strand
GACCACGGGCACGTAAACAACTCCAAATATGGGCTTCTGTACTTTTAGCCAATTAACACCTGTATAATGGAACCAAGGGAATATAGATTGTGAGCTCCCAAAGAGGAGACAGGCACGGTGGGGGGACCGGGAGAGGTTCTAAATACTGCAACTGTGAACAGAGGGGTGTGCGTCTTGGTGGAGCGGAGGCTCCCGGCGCACCCAGCGCTGTTTGCTTGCCTCTACTCCTTTAATAAATTGGAAACTTTATTTGGAATCCTGTTTGGGACTAAATCATTTATCACAATTGGGGGCTCGTCCGGGATGGTCTTAGTTCCTGAATTCTGACTTGATCTAGGAGGGGCGCCCCACCATTTGGTGGCTCCTGATCGGGTCGGGTCGGGACTAACACCATCCTGAACCTGAATAGGAGCAAGCAAAGAATTTGATTTTTATGAGCTCCCTTGCCGGCTGCAGCAGTTTATTTTGCCCGTAATTCTGCGCGCGAAGATCCAAACGAAGACGACGGAGTCGTGAGTATTTAAGGCGTATACCGTTCAGTTGGGTGGGATTCGGTTGCCTGCGTGTGTGTAAGAGTGTGATTGAGACGGAACCTGGTTCCGAAGCGAGTGCGGAGGTCTTCTAACCGCGGTTCCAATCTCCCGCGAGGGACTTGGCCGGTGAAGGACCGAAGCGATTCCTATAGGATTCGTGGGTGGGTGATAGGTCCTAAACCCCCTGCAAGACACTCTTACCGGTAACCAAGGGCTGTAGGAATTGCCACAGTAAAATTCCTAGATGGGTCAGACAGAATCGAAAACTCGGGACCAGAAGAAAGGGAGCAAATTACCAGACATACCCTTAGAAAGTCCATTAGGAATAATGATTAGGAATTGGAATGAAAGGGGCCCCAGAAAAGGAAAAAGTAAATTAAAATTGATTCAATACTGTATGATTGAATGGCCGAAGGAACCTTTAAAACCACATGTCTTTTGGCCTGTTTTTGGATCCTCTGAAGATTGGATCTGCCAGGCTTTAAATATATATGTTAACTTAAAGGAACCTTTTAGTCAGGAGGAAAGCGATTATGCAGAATTATGGATCAGGACCTCACGTCCTTTTACAGCCTCAATACTTACATTAAGATCAGATAAGGAGTTTGAGGAAGAAGGAGATAAAAATGAAAAGGGGAAAGAAAAAGATGATAAATGGGAACCACTGGATAATCTACCGCCTCCATATTTTAACAATCCACCTCCGGCAGCGGCTCCCCCCCCTCCGGCGGCGACTCCCTCTCCAGTGGCCGTAGTATCCCAGCCTCCGGCTGCATGTACAAGAAGCAGGACTGCTGTATCTGAGGGAACTTCTTTATATCCCTTACCAGAGGTACCCCTCGGAGGCAATCAGGGAGGCATCGGGTTCGTGGCAGTCCCATTAAATACCACAGATGTAAGAAATTTTAAGAAAGAAATGGGGACCCTATTAGATGATCCCCTCGGAGTAGCTGAAAAACTGGATCAATTCCTAGGCCCCAATACTTATACCTGGGAAGAAATACATTCCATTTTAGGGGTCTTATTTACTGCTGAGGAAAGAGGGATGATCAGGCAAGCCGGAATGAGAATTTGGGAAAGACAGAATCAGGCAGGACCCCCGGGAGATCAGAAATGGCCACATGTGGATCCCCACTGGGATCATCAACAACCCCAAGGGACACAGAATATGAGGGATTTAAGAACACTAATTATACAGGGAATAAGAGAAGCGGTTCCTCAAGGGCAAAATATTAATAAAGCATTTAATGAACAACAGGGAAAAGATGAATCTCCAACAGAATGGTTGGAGAGGTTGAGAAAAAGCCTACAAATGTACTCTGGAATTGATCCGAATACAGTAGCTGGGACCGCACTTCTTAGAACACAATTCGTAGCTAAATCCTGGGGGGATATAAGAAGGAAATTAGAAAAACTAGAAGACTGGCAAGAAAGAGGATTAGAGGAGTTACTTAGAGAAGCCCAGAAAGTCTATGTTAGGAGAGATGAGGAAAAACAGAAAACAAAAGGAAAAATCTTTGCAGCGGCAGTAAGGGAAAGCTTGAAAGATAAGACTCCGTCTGGAGAAAAAAGGGGAGAAAGAATAGAGCAGACACCCCGGGAACAGCCTTATCGAGAAAGGCTCACAATCCCTGTCTGTTACCACTGTAGTAAGAAGGGACATATTCAGAGGAACTGCCGTAAGCGGGAACAAGATGAGAAAATGTTTAAAGAAGAAACATTATCCCCGCGATGGGAGGGACCTTTTCTTGTCTTGTTAACAACAGATACTGCCATCCGGACTGCAGAGAAGGGGTGGACCCACGTATCACGAGTTAAAGGACCCATTTCTGAGTGGACCGTGACTTCGAGACCAGGGGAGACCAAAATAGTGTTACAACGAAAGTGAACCTGGATCGGGGCTGCTGACAGCAGAATTCAACACCTCAATAAGCTAAGTAACTGGGGAAATTTCATTATGGCAACTCCTGTAGCAATCTGAAAAGGTTCTTAGTAAAATAGATTGAAGGCTGGTGTAGAGGAAGTATAAACTTTTGGGACATAACATACAGGTTTTAAAAAGGATGGTTAACAACTGCATAGAAATTACTTTCTGATCCCACTTGACCCTTAAAGGAACCACCCCTTCGGAACACCAGAGGAGAGGGCAAGACCGGAGTGGGAACCGGTGCTGCGGTTTAAGAAGTCTGCCAAGGGCTGCAACCCCTTCGGGCCGTGACTGCCGAGCACTATGGCCCTAACCGGACCTCTTCTAAGCGTGTTGGGGGCGAGCTTCCTGACTCTGGTGACGCATACTATTTATGACTGTAAGGGTCAGAAGCTGGGAAACTGTATTAATAACCAGATGCAGTATGCCTTGTGCAAAGAAGGAAACAAAACTGTGTGCTATGATCCAAAAGAACTCCCTTATCAATATTGGGTGGAGATTAGAACTTTCTATCATGAAATAGAAACAGGAGTGAAATATGAAATTCCCACAGTTGCTAAAAATCTATTTGTAAATCTTTCAGATGTTTGTGGTGGAACAAATCAAGGTGAACGATGGCCATGTGAGGCTATGGAGAGAAATTTCATTGCGCTATTTGTAAATCTTGCAGATAATCGGAACAATTTAAGGGAAGTATGGGGAGATTTTATGGGCAGTGATTGGCTTACTAAAATTGAGATAGTTATACTGGGGATATGTGGAGGATTGTTAATAATTCCATGTTTAATACCTTGTTTTACTAGACTAATACATTCGGTGATACAAGGAATGCAAATATCTGCAGTACCTATCGATCCAGAACCAGGGAAA
Organism: Ardeotis arabs; assembly: GCA_011801015.1. Lineage (NCBI taxonomy): Eukaryota > Metazoa > Chordata > Aves > Otidiformes > Otididae > Ardeotis > Ardeotis arabs. The sequence continues at coordinate 61,535 of JAAGAY010143860.1, read as the reverse complement.
GAAAAAGCCCATTCCCTGATGATAATAAAAACAAAACAGAATCCGAAATTAATATAAATTCAGGAGGTATTAACACGATTTGAAATGAAAACACGAAACAATACCATAAAAAAATAGGGGATTGTGAAATATGTTCACCTGATTCATGTAACTTTATAATGTATAAGGTTTTGTTTAAAGTTGTAAACGTATTTGGGAGGTTTATTTAAGTTATTAAAAATGTGTTTGGCAGGATTCACTCCTGCCTTAGTAGTTGGACATAATTAAGGATGTTACCTGCTTAACGGCGCTGTTTGCATAAGAAGGACACTTGACAGTAGAGCCAACAAAAGGTGGGAAAAGCTGGCTGGGGGCTGAGGACCACGGGCACGTAAACAACTCCAAATATGGGCTTCTGTACTTTTAGCCAATTAACACCTGTATAATGGAACCAAGGGAATATAGATTGTGAGCTCCCAAAGAGGAGACAGGCACGGTGGGGGGACCGGGAGAGGTTCTAAATACTGCAACTGTGAACAGAGGGGTGTGCGTCTTGGTGGAGCGGAGGCTCCCGGCACACCCAGCGCTGTTTGCTTGCCTCTATTCCTTTAATAAATTGGAAACTTTATTTGGAATCCTGTTTGGGACTAAATAATTTATCACAAATAGTAATAAAAAAAGAATTGTAAAATGAATTGACTGTATCCTAAAAATACATATAAGGTAAGCACAAGAGAGAGGACTTTTTTTACCCCCAGAAGTCAGCATTGGCACAAGAATAAAAGGATATAAAATTGGCCACGAATAGGCTAATGCAGAAATCATAAGACCTCTCTCAACTACTGGAGGAGTCCTTCTACAACTGGTTTTCAGTAAGAGTAAATAACTCCAGTATAATAGTCTAATAGACTAACTAGAGTGTGGCTTGACAAATACTGCTGGTTTCAGACCAAGAACCACTGAAGTGAAGGAAAAAAAAAAAATTGTTCTGTTATATATAAGCATAACTGTTATGCTGAAGTGAGTTCAAATTGCCAAGTTTTTCTTCTCTTAAACTCACCCTTTAATCACAAATACACAAAATATGACAGATAGGCTTCTTAAATTACATACCAAAGTACCACAGTTGGAAGTTCCCACCTACCTAATGCTTTCTAAAGCAACCTCCCCAATATGTCCTCAATAGAAAAAAAAAAAATTCTCAACAAGAACACCAGAGCTGTGAACAGAACAGAAACACTAGAGCTATGCTGAATAGAAATTGCAGACATATCTATTCTGATCTCAAATTGAATCCATACTGCTTCTTGTGGGCAGTACTGTCTGCTCCAGCCATCTGTTTTGAATAAAGCTGGTAATAAAAGATCTTGGTAACACCCAAAACTTCAGTTAAACAAATAATTCTCTTCCCTCTTCCTATGTTTAAATGAGTTATGCTCCTAATCCCTCCAGATCCCTGGCTGAGCAGCTCACAGAGACAACAGGCAATAGACTTGCCTTCAGCAGAAGCAGAATCTTTCTGGCCTCACTCAGCCAGGTGAATGGCATGCACACAACACACATCAACAAACTCAGTAGTATTTTTTGCTGGCTCTCTCTTCCAGCTGTGTTAACTCCATTTGGGTGTAACAGAACGATTCAGCCAGAAAACTTCTACTGATGGGGTTCCATTCCCAAGCTGTCCCCCTCCTGTCAGTGGGTGGAACAGTCACACCTTCATCACATCCTATGGTATGTACCTCCACCCAGACCTAAAAAACACTGCAAGTGGGGAGGTGAGGCATAGCTTAGGGACCCCTTCTCTGTCACATCCCCAGAAAGCTGCCACTAATGCTCCCATCTGTCACATTCTATATTTTTCAATTAATGACATTGATCCGTGGCTGGCTTGGTTCCTCTGCTGACCAAAAAAAACTGCTGTCACCATCACGGTACAGGAGCAGCTGTTTAATGTAACTAAATGCATGTGTGCAGAGGGAAGGAAGCATTCACAGGAACACTGCAAAGTGCAGAAAAAGGATTTCTAAATTGTCCTAAATCACCACTAATTTAACTGGCAGTGACAGGACACACTCAAAAATGAGGACATGACCTGGAGGCATATCTGTTGCCATGAAAGGGGAAAACGTGTAGAGTAGTGTAATGCACACAGATCAAGAAAAGAGCATCAGCAACAAAACTAAAGGAAAAATGTTGGCTAATCAAACTGTCTGCATCCAACAAAAAAAAAAAAACCATTGCTACTTTTCCCTCTGAACATCTCGAGAACATAAAATGTTTCTCTGCTTCCCCAACAAATAATTATAGGGCCTTAAACTGAAACACATTGTACCTTGCACTGTTAACAGAGAGGCAGTACTTACTTACCTGAGTAAGTTTCTTTATGGATACAGTCTGCCTGTCTGATTCTCTCTCTTACATACACACATACAGTATTTCACTGAAATTATGTCAATTATTTTATCACTCATGCTTTGATTTTTATGAATGTACAATTCAAGTATGACATAGGAGGGTAGTGGGAATAAAAGGGAAAACATTCTGGGGAAAAAATAAATAACATCAGCAACAAGTTTTCTGAAAATAAAGCTTTGTACTACGCAATATAAATATTTTTACTACATAAAAAATTCATGCTACCTAACTTGGGCTCTTGTTGAGGCCCCAAGCCGGAAGGGACACCTCAAGCTCTCTTAAAATTGACGGTGGAAGGTAAAGGGGCACACTCAGATCAGCAATTCTGATCATATATCCCCTTCCCCACAGACTATCAGAGAAACGTAAGCACGCATGTTTCTAACTTCAGCACCTCAGACGATGTCTGTATTGGATGTGCCGAACCCAGGCCAAAGTCTGTAACAAGACTCTTGTAACAAGGTAGTAAAAATATATCTAGAAATATAACTTAAGTAAATGTACTTCTCCCTTACACACAGTAATTGCTTTCATGTTGCGAGTTTCTTCTCATACCAATGCTACTGGCATAAAATAAGTTCAACTAAGAGGGAAAAATAAGAGCAACTTCAGCCATTTAGGTACCAGTAAAGTGTAGAAGATATACAAGAAGAACTAAAGGTTTTATGACAAACTAAAAGTTCCCTACCAAAACTAATGAATAAAACATTCTGAATCCACTCCCTTGCCCTAAACAAAAACACGTAAGACTATCAGATGTACAGCAAAAGTTGCCACACATCACTTTGCAATGAAAATTGCCTTTTACTGAGACCCTCACACAGTGATGTCAGTGGAAAGACATCCACTGATGTCAGCCAGCGGCAGGTCACGTGGCAGACACCAGCCCTCAAGTCTCCTACCTGTTTGCACAGCTTAGAGCTCTCAAGACTGAACAAAAGAAACAGACAGCTGATTTCTTTAGACTGTTTTTATGACTTGAAAACAAACTTCAGGCTGCAAAACCTCAAATATTTGCAGATTGATTCAATAAGTCACAGCGTTCCCCGCCTGCCTCTACTCTTTCAATCTGCAGCAAAGTCCAACCACTCTTGCTCACGTGCAGGGAAAACCTGAGTTCCTATAGGGTGTATTCAGTGTAAAAGAATTTCTTACAGTCACTCAAAAGCAGTAAAAGACTCCCTGAGCTCTTTTTTCCTTCTTTCTCAAAGTCTTTCTTTTCTGTTCAACAAGGAACCAAAAATTATGCAGAAATGAAAGTATCAACCATGACATCCTTGACCAGCATTTATTTTACACTGTAATATGGAATTCGGCCTCTAACCATTTTGGATAAAGATCTGTTCAAAAGCAAAACTGGGCCAATAGGGAATTTCAAAGCCTCCTTCTAGAAAAATTAGTCTTCCATTTGGAGTATGGCTTTACATTAGGCGTGTAGCTGTAGTCAGTCCTGTGCAATGCTAATAGGAATTCACGATGAAACCATTCTTCCTCTATAATCAAATCCCAAGAAAAAACATTCCTGAATATATTTCACAGGAGTATAAAACACAGCTGTGCCTGACGTCTGCTTCTGATTTTAAACTGCTTCACACATGCAGCAAGATTCAGCTTATGCATGCAGCAAAATTCATTATGCGAACACCTGCAAACCCAGAGATCCAGGCAAGGGAACCTAGACACCTACTGAACTGACCAGATGTAGATACTGTCTATAGCTTAGGGTGTGCCGAATTTCCCTCCAGACTCTATTGACCAGCCTGGATAGATCACAGTTGATTAAAACAGAGCTTTTACAAGAACTTCCCATACAGACACAGACAGGGATTCTGGTATTTGTTTGCCTTACTGCAAAATCACAACACATAAAGTGCCCAAGGTACCCCCGCTCAGAAGCGGGGAACAGCAGAAACTACCATGCCTAGCAGAAACTACCACCACCTTGCCAAATACCTCTGAAGAAAGCTCATGCTGCCTCTTGCCAAGGTACTGGGAATTCCTAGTTTAAGCTCAGTGCTCGAACTATGCACATCTCCCATCTTTGCTCTGCTCTGCAATTATTGCTTCATCTGTGTTGTATATCATACTCCTGCAACTAGTAACTGCCAAATCCCAGAGACCTTTGCCAAGTCCTGTTCCCCAGCATCGTACTGATATAGAAAGACTTCTACCTAACAGGTGTAAGTAGGGAGTGAGACTTAAGACTGCAAATTAACACACACTTAAACCACTGCATCAAGACTAAGATGCGACTATAGAACAGACAAATTTTGCCTGTGTGCCGTGTCTTTGTCCTGTGTTTCCAGGACCCTAGAAAATCTTCAGTCCATGCAAGCCCATTTTAACATCTAAAATGTCTAAAAATTGAGAAGAATGAAAAGATAAAATAAAAGCCAAGCTCCAAGATAAGAATACAACTATGTATGTTTTAGCATACCAGGCAATATTCTTCCAATAAGAGCATCTAGCAACCAAAAGGACTCCTCTTCATTCTTTGTAATAAGAATCAGGTATCCAGCTATGAAGTTCATGCCCTGAAACAGAAATAAGGGTTTTAAGATGCATACACTTATCTTAAGAGTGTCTAGTTTATTTCTTCTAATTAAGGGCTAAATTAATACAGTTCTACAAAGTGGACACAGTAAGTAAAATCTAGCAATAAAGGCCAGTGGTTGAGTAAGCTGTTAAATCTGCATGACGACAGCTAACAAGAATTATTAACAAAGATCAAGGAGAGGAAAATGAGAAGAAAAAGCTTAGTAGTCTATAATTTACCTTCCATTTCCCCCGCTCCCTTTTTAAAAAAAAAAAAAAAAATCCCAAAGCCCTGTCCCAGTGTAACTGAAGACTACTTTGACCAGAACCAAAACACTACCACACCTGCAAGTAGACAGTGTGGCTGCAGAAGGAGAGTCCCTGACCCAAACACTCTTTAGCAAAAAGTTGCAGCTCCAGCAGCTTTTACAAGCTGTTGCTGCTTAACTCATCATATGACTGTATACAAACCATTTGCTTCCATAATACCTCCAGTACTCCACACACTAGTCAATGACCGGCTACTATAGCTCCTGCCTTTCAATGTGCAAACAGAAGGTAAGCACCAGGGGCTGGGGGGGATTGGAAGAGCTACCAGAAAAATTGTGAAAAGTAGTCAAGTCACCACTGGCCAAATTCCAGTTGTACAATTTTTGTAACTGTAACTGACACTCTCTGACTGGAGAAATAACATACAGAACACATTGGATCATGAACTGGTATCTGTCTCAGGCACTCTTTTTTCTGTATCCACCATAATACTACTAAGTTATGTCAATATTAAGAAAGTGAACTACTGTGCATTTTTAAAATTATGTCTTTCCCATCACAAACAAGCTAACAATCATAATAATACAGCACATCAGAACAATATATGAAAGCTGTCTCTGAGATACAAGCCCCTCCAAAGTCTTCCTAAGCTAACAGAAAATTACCTTTAAATATTTACAGGCTATAAAGGCTGGCGTTGGTTACATTGCCTTCCTCAGTTTCATCCTTTTTTTTTGGCCTTCTCCCTGTTCTCTCTCCCTGAGAGTTGGACTTCTCCAGCACATCTTTCATCACAGGCTGTCTCTAGATATCCTGCAGTGCTGCCGCTTACAGATGTGAGCCAGATGACAGCTACCAAAACGAAAACCCCTTGCAGCCCCTGGAAGCTACAACTTCCTCTCTGAATTAAGATCTCATTTCTTGCATTCAACAGATTTGACTCATCTATCTCACCTCAGGTGGCCTTGCAACACTCCAGAACATGGAACTATTAGGACACTGCATCTTCTCCAACGTTTCATTTTCAAGTTTTGAGTCACTACAGCATTTGTCACACAAATGGCTTGAATAGACCTTGCACGGCCTCACACACTGCTTGGCCTTCTAGCTAGGAAGGCAACTATTTGTTTGCATGCTGACAGTTAGCTTAGTAATTGCATCTGTGTGACAAGACACTGTTTGGCATTTAACATGGCTACTCTGTATGTTCAGAGGAGCCTGAATTTTGCTGGTTATACTAGGGCAGGCAACACTGTACCACTGTCACGACCACTGTCACAATGGTACAATGACAAAGCCTAATACACTCCCAGATAGAAGACTTAAATGCCAGTAAGTACCACAAATGCACTAGCATTATGAAAACATCCCCTAAAGAGCCTTCAGATGTAAAAGCTCTGCAAAACATCGTGGGAAAAACAGTAATCCATTTTTCACTCAATTTTCTAGTGTTTACAGGGTCTCTCCTATCACGCAGTGGTTATTCACTATCTCTATCCTGATGAAGTCTGCTGCTTCTCCAGCAGAAAAGGAGATTTCCTGAAACTCTGCTTGATTTATGACTTGCCTTGGAAAGCAGATGTTGACCTTTGGTTTATGTTCTAATTACTTAGCCAGAAAAGATAACATTCATCCTGTGAGGAGACCAAAGGTGGAAAGGAATCACATAAGGCTGCCTCTATATAGAAGCCTGACACTTGTAAAAGAGAATATTCACAATTCTACTCCTTCTTTTACTTCCAAAATACTAAACATTCTATTTTAATAAATACATAATACTAAAAATGAAAATAATTCATCTTTTACTCCCAATTTTCAAACAATTTCTGTACTAAAACTGGTTGGAACTTGTTTTAGTGACTTCAGTCTAGATAGAAGTTCCTCTAAGTCGTCTTCTCTCAAGATTTCAATAAATATAATTCATATTCATTTAACTTTGGAACAGTTGTATTTACTGCACTAAATTCCTCAACTAACATGAGATGATAAAAGGGAGGAGAGAGGAGAGGACTTAAGCGAACTGAAAACACATTTTGCTCACGACAGTTCCTGCTTCTTTACGATCCTTAATGATGGCCTCTTTGTTCTTGACTGTCATGAATCAACTTTATCTTATTTTTGCCCCATAGGAAACTTTACAGTACTTGACAGTGATGATAGAAAGGTTTTAAGCTGCCATCTAAGCAGTATCAGGTTGAATTTCAAACAAATTTTCTTCCTACTTGCCTGTCTATGCTGGGAGATGGCACCAAATAAAAGCTACCACCACCCCCAAACTACATGATGTCACATTAACACTGGTCTTCCTGTATTTTGAAAAAAAATGTGACAGTGAAAACAAAGGAAATTGAGATGTCATGATGCCTCATACATGCTGAGGACTGTTTTGGGAAAGATGGCAGGAGGGAGGAAGAGGGAAACGCAAGCTTGCTTTTTCATCCTCTCCAAAGTAACTAATCTTGATGCAATCATGTGTGATAAGACATTTATTTTGCAGCTAACGAATGGAATCCAACATGATCAAGTAAGCTACAAAAAAGGCCATGGAGAAACTCACATGGACATTTGAACTTGCCTGAAGCAATCAATTTTTTCCCTTCCCAGGGCCATTTTAAAAACAGAAAGGTTGTGGATCTGCTTCTAAAAACTCACATTCAAATGGACAAGAACAATTGCCATTGGTAAAATTCAACATCATCTAAAAACCAGTGATTACATACCTGACAATATCCTACTGCTTTATTATGATGCCCATATGCTACCAATACATTGTAGAGCGTATGTTGTAAACAGGGATCAGCAGTTTTGCGGAATTTTACATTATCTGGAAATGTTCTGTTCATGTCTAGACAAAAGGAAAAAAAGATCAAAATTAAGAAACATTTCCTCCTTCACTTTCCAAACAAACTTTTACAGCTTTTCTGAAGTACAACTGAAACTTCACTATGGCTCACTAAAACTGTACTTTTGGTGGATGAATTTTAAGAAACAGCTTTACCTCCATTTTGGCTAAAAGACCATCTGCATTCAAGGATAATCTATCCTAGAAAGATTAATCCTATTAGTGTACAGAAATAAATTTAAAGCAGGACTACAGAAATGCTCCTGCAGATTGGACTCTCTCAACATCTGACTTAGGCTTAAATGAAAGTAAACCAGACATTCAGACTGACAGAAACAACACACAGCAAATTTATCTAACCAAGTGGCATGAAATGAGCTGCATCTCTAGGAAAGCACATTCTCGTTAACAAATCAGATGAACTTTCAATTGACTTATTCAGTGAACTATCAAAAAGCTAAAAAAACCCCAAAAAACAAAAAACACCACCAAAACCCTGGTCCTGCAGCTGGTGACTTCCACTTAGAATCACAGTATTTTTTAAGTTTAAGTTTCTCCATGATGTGACCATGAGAAAAATTGTTTTGTCATTGGTGCAAGATCACCACAAAGGAGAGTGATTTTTGATAGCCAAGCAGCAGAGCACATCCTACATGCTTCAAGCTCAGTCCTAAACCAAGTAAGGACTATGCAATTACTGACATTTCAAAACATTCATTTCTTCCAGACCAAACATGAATAGTAGAATTCATCTCTCCTTATAAAGGTCTATAAATTAGACATACAAGTTTGAGCTAGTCATCCAAAACCCCTTTAGCTGTTGGAAGAAACAGGCAGAGTTAATTTAATTACCAGAGTTAATTTTTTGCCTGCTTCGCTCTATAAAGAGGGAACTCAAGGTCACTAGTCCAGACTTGTGCATCTGATTTTCAGAAGCTTAAGCTGGGCAGGAAAATCCTACTCAAAAGTAACCATGAAGATTTTCCAAACCCAAGACTTTATTAATAAAATAGGAACACTTGTTTTGGTTATATTTAAGAACAACAAAAAATTGGGTTAAAGCTAAAAGAAAAAAAATATATATCAGTAACAGCACTACTGTACAGATATTTATGTCCTAAGAGTTATCACTTCTTATCAGTTTTTCCTGCATAAAGGAAGAAGTCTGTTACAGCTTTGACACAAAGTTGAGCTGTAAACAACTAAAGGAAGAAAGCCCCTCAAAATCATGATTAGTGTCATGGAAGTCACAAGCATTAACAGGTTACCATACTAATCACTATTTCTTCTTTGTAAAAGTGAATAAATAGTTTACAAAAATGAGAGGGCAGGAAAATATTTCACTTCACCTCTCACATGACTGAAAAGAAAAACACAAGGAAAAAGACAATTTTTAAAAGGACTTGAGCAACAGTCAGATAGTTATAGGATAAATAAATTTGTTTTGTTTCTCCTTGGTAGGAAGAACAGCATAGTATTTGCATAATCAGAATTTGTTGTTTATTAAAGTATATGTTGGATATTAGAGAAAAGATTAATGCTGACACTTCAGTCATGGCTCTTCCCATCAGCTATTTAGAATAAAGGTGAGGCGGGAGTAGGAAAAGTCCATCACATACAGAGCAGAGACTACTCAAACTGAACTAATCTTTAATTTTAGAACTTGAGGAAGGCTTGCAGTTGAGAGAATCAGCTTCAATTTGGTTTCTGATTGCAGAGCATGTTTTTCCCACAAGGACTGGGGGAAGTCTTCCCTAGTTTTATGAAGGATTTAAAACTTTTCTTTATATTTAGGATTTTAAATCAAAGAGGGTGGAACAAAAACAAGATACAAGAGCTAGAAGGCTTTACCCTTAATAAAATATATAAGGCATGGTCTCACAAGACTCCTTACGCCAGGTAAGCATTAATGTCAGCATTAATCTTGAGCACACCAAGAGCAGAGAGTCTCTCTTCCTCTCCATCCTCTCCTTTCTGCTCCATCTGCGTGCTCTCCCTCTTCCCTCAGTTCTGAGGCTCCTCTGACTGCAAGGTGAGGGAAGTCAACCCACTCCCCAAGCACACACAAACTGGTATGTTTTACCATATTTCAAGATGACTGCCGTTTACTTGAGGCAAACGGCAGGAGCAGGTGAGAGCTGTTCCATCTGACTTAAGCACTTACCCCACTTTACTATACCTGTCCCAGAGGAGATGTCCAATCATTCCCTTCCCCTCCTCCACATAGCCTACCCTCTGACCTGCTCTCCATTAACCTACTTCATTCTTGACAGACGTTAGCATCCAAAGGAACACAGCCTCAAACTAGTCCAGTTTGAGGAAAAAACATCAAAATTGTTTTCAAGGAGGGAAATGAACATTGGAACTTCATACTACTAGATAAACCCCAGAACAATGACCATCTTCTGGTTGTGTACAGATCTGCTGGCTATCATCAAACCAGGTACAGGAGCATGGGACCAGGAAGAAGGCCACAAAGAAAAGACTAGCTACTCCTCTGGTAGTAAATTCAGATTAAATCTCAATAGTATTTTTTTAGATGATCTTTCAGTGCTGTGAGGTGGCAGTGTTACGCTGCTGTGAAACAAAACCAGCAGCTTTTCCTTTTTTGTTGACTTATCTCTGTGCAGCAACAATGAGAAGACAGTATTTCTACCTCCCATTCAGTAATATAAACATTGGCAGAAAGCCACTTTAGCCTCAGTTTATGAAAAAGAAATCCATTTTGGTACCAGGAATCACAAATGTTGATGCTATTTCTGAAGCAAAGAGATTTAAATGTGTGGTTCAGCAAATTAATGCTTTTGTACCACCTTTGTGCTTTTCACACTTAGGGTGCTTCAAAAGTCAGGCACATACAAGTCAATTTTGTTATCCCATTCTTTCTGTTCTCACCTTCATATCCAGGTACTTCCCACGCCCAGACACAGCGCTCAGTAAATTACACAATTATTTTTATAAATAACATACACGACTTCCTTTTGGTCACTTTTTTGCTACTGCTACGTCTGTAACTTGCATCTGCTCTGAATAGCTTCCAGGCAGTCAATTCTTTAATTTTCTTGACCTCAACTGCCAACTACAAGCATTCAAAAAACTCTACTGCAAATCTTCAGAATAATGAGATTAGGTCATGAGGTGATTCTCCCCCTCTACTCCACTCTTGTGAGACCCCACCTGGAGTACTGCATCCAGCTCTGGAGCCCCCAGCATAAGGACATCGACCTGTTGGAGTGAGTCCAGAAGAGGACCACGAAAATGGTCAGAGGGCTGGAGCACCTCTCATATGAAGACAGACTGAGAGCATTGGGCTTGTTCAGCTTGGAGAAGAGGAGGGTCCAGGGAGACCTATAGTAGCCTTCCAGTACCTAAAGGGGGCTTATAAGAAAGCTGGAGAGGGACTTTTGACAAGGACATGTAGTGATAGGGCAAGGGGTACTGGCTTTAAACTGAAAGAGGGTAGATTTAGATTAGATATAAAGAAGAAATTATTCACTATGAGAGTGGTAAGGTACTGGAATAGGTGGCCTAGATAAGCTGTGGATGGCCCATCCCTATAAGTGTTCAAGGCCAAGCTGGATGGGGCTGGAGTGACCTTGTCTTGTGGAAGGTGTCCCTGCCCATGGGCAGGGAGGTTGGAACTAGATGATCTTTAAGGTCCCTTCCAACTCAAACCATTCTATGACATGAAAAAGGAGCAACTAGAGGGTTTTTTGTTAATTTTTTCCCCATCCAGTGTTGCTAACTACAAACATGTGGTATATGACTCAAGAACTCCCCAAACCACAGATAACTGGAGATTAGGAAAAACATTTTGAGGAAGTATCTCTACACACTTTACTCCTCCAGTTCTTCCTTTAGCTGTTCCTGGAGACAGAAGACCATACAAGGAAACTGTTTGGATGTGACCTGATATGGCTTCTCTTACGAGAGCCAGAAGAGCCGACACTGCTATTCTCCTTGCTCTTGCACAGTTAAATGCCCTAAACTCCCATGAAAATTCCCAGCTTTCACTAACAGCTTAACAGAAGCTTATTCACAGAAGCTTATTAGTGCTTTGATAGTAAAATATTCACTGTCTCCAGTGAAATGGCAATGATCATTGTTCAAAATTACTCTTCTAAACCCATCATAAACTAAACTAAGATCCTACAACTACTATCCAAACCACGCAGCCTGATCCTTATGCCAGCAGTCATGAGGAGCAGAGTAGGCTCAGGGGACTGACTGATAAATATCAGACCCTGGGTTTCACAGCACCTACAACGCCTCTTCATGAAACGCAAAAGTGCAAGCATGGATATTAGCTGCATGTGCACATGAGAGGACTTGCAGACACAGACATACTTACTCTGAAATTCAATGTCCTGGCCTAAGGGGGACTTACTGCAAGGGAGCTACATCAGTTTACACCCAAGCGTTTTTTTTAACCAGCACACAGCCTTTGCATTAGGACAGACACCTTTTATCCTGCCAACATAACTTGTCCTACTAAACTTTACTATAATAGGGCATGAATAACAAAGCTCAGCAGGAATGCATGCCCTTCTAAATGTGTACGTAAACGAAACCATTAAAATTTCCATAAAAATTTAGAGACCTGCATTCCTTGAGCTCCTACTTTCACGTTTAAAGCAAGGAGTCTGCTTTCTTTTACTTTTTTTTTTTTTTCCAAAAAGGGTATGACACAGCAAGTGTCACCTAAAACAAAATCAGCAAGGAAGTTAAGAATCAGCAAGTTAAATGGCAAAAATGGTGAAAGGACAGTTTAGATTTATTTAGCTGAAAGACTTTTATTGCTACTACTAATAAAACTTTTCTTTAAAGATGGACTACTTCTCTACACAGACTACTTGCACTTTTTAATCTGATTATATCCCGTTAAAGACATTCCTGTATTGAAAATAAGTTACAAACATACATGAAAATCGTTTGGAGCTTCTGGGCATGTAAAAGAAACAGGATACATTGACTCTTACACATGTTTTAAACTGAATTTTAAATAAAGTCTTTAGTTGGCCTTATCCTACTGTCCCTCCCCATGAATAAAAAGAAAGTGTGGTTGCTGTTCTCTTTGTTTTTAAACCACAGCATCGTCCTGGGCTATTACTTTACAGCCAGACCGCAGGACTAAATACAGCACAATTGCCTGAAAATTTTGGAAACTGCAGACATGAAAAGTGAACAGCAGCAAGATTCCACATCTTAGTTTACTGTTAAGAACAACTACAGTGATGGGAAAAAAACACAGGCAGAAACAAAGTGAATGTCAGACAACAATTCACACTGAAACAGTCTTCAGCTAAAGCCCACTATAAAATTTGCACAGTCAACAGGAGCACTAAGTTTATCAAACACAAAGTTTCCACTCACCTTAAATACTCTGCTCCTTTCATCCCTCATATGTTCACACTGTTTCTTCCTTTCTGAAGGGAAATCTATCACTCTGCAGTCTGAGGTCTTCTTTTCATTTTTTTCCTCCAGTAAAACCCTCCAACTCATTTTTCTTTATCCCTTCCCTCACTTGCTCCTTGTTAGTTTTCTCTTCTGCAGTTTTCCAATCGATGCAGTACCTCTTCCAAAACTTTATTTCCTCCATAATTCACAAGTAGATCTTTATCTCCTTCCGGTTTTTTCCTCCCTCACAGAAATATTTTTATTTCATGATATAACCTGGGTGCAAAGCTACCTACAGGCATGATATGACCCTTCACGTCATTGTCTAGTACTAGAAAATAAATTGTTTGCAACTCCCTCTCGCAGCAATTATGCCCAGACTGAATACAGTTTGCTCCTTCTCCAGGGCCCTTAGCAAGGCTGGCTTTGGAAAGTCACCTTAGTAGCTCTCTCTGTACTCATAAAGCTGGAGCTCTACTGTTTCTGGTTTTGATATAGCCCGAACATTTCTAGCTAGTCTTCGTATTTGTAGGAACATGAAAGTTTATGCTCCAAAATGCCTTACTAAGGCGTGTAGTCCCAAAAGCCCACAGTGCTGCTGCTGCTGTTAGGGGGAGAGGCGGAGGTGGAAACTCAGCATAAACCAAAAAGCGTTCAGATGGTTACCAAACATGAATAAAAATCCATAAAGCCCCATATATCCATAAACTTTAACTACCTGGCTTTTTCCAAGAGGAAGAAGATGACAACTGCACCTGCCATTCTAATGAAACAACCCCACCATTGTGCTTGTCCAGAGCACAGCCCTACCTCTTGACTCATTAACTGGGCAATTCAGCCAGTATCAGCTTCTCTACAGAAGCTCTGCTGCAGCAGGATGAAGAGTTTCAGGACAAATGCCAGTTACCTCGAACTTCTACTTGCTTGTCCTCCCCTACTGCCTCTTTTAAACACGCAAGGGGGCAGCCGAAGGTGTGGATGCCGTCATACCCCATCACCATTATTGGCCACTGATCAATATTCACAGACAGCACATATGACATTGGATTAGTAGAGAAGAGTTATTTCTCCTCCTCCGCTTCTCTTCTTTCAAGAATTTACACGTAATGTTTAGAATTTCATGCATCAAGTGGATTTCCCCACCCCTCAGTTTGTCAAATTCCTTTTAAAACTTCTGGCCTAAGCAGCACCCTCCAGTAACAAGTGCCACAATTCAGTGATATGCTCTTCTAAACCTGCAGCACGTCAAATTTCATTCAGTGTCCTTGGCTCTTATGTTACAAGAAACAAATAACAATTGCTCCCCATTCACCCTCTGTACACCATTTATAATTCACAGAGCTCTATCAGCAGCTTTTTCTCAGCAGTCTTTTTCCTCAAGCTGAAATCCTAGCATGCTTCATCTGCCTCATACAGACAACGTACAGTATCTTCAAGCATCCCTGCTGCTCTTCCAGTGTCCTATTGGGATAGAAGTAAGGAGAAACAGACCCAAAGGAGGTCTCATGGTACAACGTTGTAACTCTTCAATCACTTAAGAGACGACATAGTAATGTTTCCTAGTTTGTTCTCCCCTCCTTCTCAAATAATTTCTAATCTTCCTTAGTGCTTTTGACCACATGATGAACCTGGAAAGATCTATGCTGTTAAAGAGCTTATGGTTAATCTAATTTACATGTTAATTCAGCACTTAAACCACCACTACAGAAACATAAGTTTTCCATGACATAACTTGATCTCTAACATGTAAGGACATAGGACTGATAAACAGCATTATGAAGACAATAACCTGTTTTGATTGCTTCAACCAGCTTGTCATTCTTCTCTCCTTCAAGCAACCTGTGATAATATCCAGGGTTTTGTTCCATGTTGGCTTGGGCCCCACTCACAATCATCCAGATCAATGCACGGTGTTCATTGGGGATGCCTTTCCTGATATATCTCTTCACTGCAAAACAAGAAGTTTGGGGGGGTTAAAATAAATAAATAAATAAATCCAGCTGTATTTTTATTTGGGAAATGGCCAACAGAAAGTTGAGAAGTCATAAGAAAACCCTTGCCTAGAGTATTAGTATGCTTTCTCTCCTATGCTACCATTTAGGATAAGCATTTCATTCTCAGCTACACAGTATATTTTAGACTCATTCCTAAATTCTTGCTACTCAGGCTCCCCACACAGATCTCCAGACCCAGGCTTTCTTCCCTCCTCTATTCCCCCATCAGGATTTTGAATCCTTTTCTCTTCTTCCTGCCTTTCTGGATGGAGATATGAATAGCAAAGTTTCTCCTTGATCTTTGTCCTTTTTAATTCAGACAAGAAGTGACTTTTTCTTTCCCTACATTACTAATGGCCTCCGACATGACAGCCCTTTCCACGTGCTTGGTTATGCTCTAGCATAAACGGCTATGTTAACATAATCCTAGGATTTCAGCTTAGCACCTAACCACTGCAATCATAGCAGAAATGAAATATGAAATATGTGGCTGCTGTCGAAATAAGCCTCTGGAAGAACTGGAGATGTGAGTGAGCAGCAAATTATTTTTCCTAGAATAACTGGGGAAGTCTCTTCAAATCTAAAGTATCTCTTATCTCCTGCATCATATTCATCATCAGGGTGTGCTTGGGTTTTTTTTTAAGCAGATGACTCAATGTAAATAACTAGGATGCAAGACTGCAGGAAGAAGCATCAGGCTAATGACAGCCAAAGCAGCTTCCTCCTAGGAATGGTATTAAAAATATTAATAAGGAGCCAATGCAGCTTACTGGTACAGAATCCTAGATCAGCATTACCCCTTCTGACCCAAAAAGACAGCCAAATGTTTGAGGTCCTTTTCTGCTTTTTCCAGGGAAAAGAAACTGAAAAAGGAATCAAACGTTTCTTACCAAATGAATGAGATTGTATCAATTAGAGAGTCAACTTCTTGTCCTTAGAATCTATGGGACTCAAATGAGCGTGGGGATTTTTATTCTGCCCACATACACACACAGAATATCATTACCTACCCTGATTTTATCCAATCACAAAGATCTGTAACTCAAGATAAATGCTGCTTGAATTAAAAGCCTGAGAGAAACAAGGTTTTACAACTCAGCCAGCCACCTTCTAAATACATTCCACCCAATTGCAGCTGCCTGTCCTTTAGGAGCCAAAGCTGCTTTCCCAGTGTCAACAGAGATCTGTGCATCTCTAATGGGCATTTCACCCATCTAAAGCCTGGTACTTTCTCTGAAAGAAACACCTCTGTCCTTGACATTTGCAATAAACACCTGGCCTTCAGGGTACAGGTTTTGTTTAGCTTTTCGATGAGGATTTATACTATGGGTTACAGTCTCTACTGTTCTAGCTGTAAAGTAACTTGAACTACATCTTCTTTTAGACAGACTGGAAATCATTTACTTGTTTCCATGGTTAATAATGCCCATTTCATCTTTTTTTTTACACGATTTTGAACTCTAATGCTCAAGATGGACATAGCAAACGCAGCAATGAGTAAGAGGAACCAGTCCCATTTAGGTCAACAAGAAGAGATGTTCGGATGAGCCTTTGAATGTCTCTAGAAGGAAACTTACTGGCTAAATTACTCGATTATCATATTCTAACATATAATTCCAATGGTATTTTTTTCTGGAACAACTGTCAATTCTGAAAGCAGAGCCAACATCCATATCCAACAATACACATTAAATTCAAGAGAAGCAGGGACAAGCCTTTGACATTGGCACAAGGGGAAAGCAGCCCTGCAGCACAGCATACACTCATTAATCCTCAGTGTCATCGTTCTCATGGTAATAGACAGCCAGAGGCTTGCACAGCCCCAAGTGACCACCTACCCTAGCTCCCCCACTCCCTGAGGAATGGAAAGCCCTTTACATGGTGCTTTTCTTCCTCACACTATTATCATACTTGCCAGGATCTGCAAACTGGCATACAGAAGCAGCACAGCAGTTTTGAAAATAAGGACAGTTGCAATTTAATATGTTTTACATATACATACATTATTTATGTATGTCATATTCTATATATAAAATTGTATTGTTTTATACAAACATGTATTTATTTTGTTTTCTATAGGCCCTCTTCCACATTATCCTCAAGAACTAAAAAGCCCACAACAACAGTCCACACCGCTGAATATCCTCCCACTGTAACATTTAAGAAGCTTTCACACATGAAGCTGGATTATGCATGTGTCTCCAATCACACATCCGACTCCAATTGTAAACCAAGGGCTTGATCTCAAAAGTAGCCCTGCTGAATACCACCAGGCCCTGAGAATCTGCACACAGAACCACTCCTAGGACAACCACACTGTACACAACGCAGTCTAAGCTTTAAAACATGGACAATTATCTCGTCTAAAATATTAGAAGAGTGTGATTCTGAGAAGCATCTGCACTTTTCAGTTATTTTTTCAATTACTAACAATTACTGTTGAATGCTGAGGAAACTATCTTGGACCCTATCAGAAAAAAACCTATAAAAGAGCTGAAAAGAGCATACAGCAAGGAATTGAAAGTTTTATTTTATTAATACATCACAGAAGAAACAAAGCAGATCTGTGCTGTAAATGTTCAAGTTACAGTCCAACACGAAAACTGACCTTCTAAGATGCTCCCTCCTTCCTCCAACCCCCAGGATGAAACAGTAGTGCTCCTGCTATAACCACTGTTTAGTACCGTTACTTTCACCATTCACTGTATTTTATCAGCCTCAAAGACTAGAAAGCGCCTTCCACTACTGGTCAGTTTTGACTAATCCACTTACAGCCAAATTCTTTTACATAGCATGCGTTTGGTCAGAATTAAGCTACTTTGTGTAATTATGTCAGACAGTTTGTTGCCTGCCTGTAAGCAAGCCAGAGCAGAAAGCTGTCTTTTGGTCCCATAAAGACAGCAGCTGAATGAAGAAAAGCAAAAATTAAGAGGATCTTGGTACTGGTGGAGAGAGAGAGGAGGCAAGTGACTGAACACTGACTGCAAATTCATATGCGCAGAGGAGACAGTGAAGATAACGAGGGTACAGGGAGAAACAAAATACCACAAAAATCACGAAAAGGAAGGGACTGGAGAATGAGCAAAATGAACTGTCAGCCCATGTCCTGCCCTGCCAGAAGGCTGTAATCCAGAACAACAGGATACACTGCTTAATTACTGTTGTTAAAATGTAGTCTAATTACTTTTCTTTACAGTAGAACAGAATTATATACATACATATCACCCTGGATGTGAGGCAAACACAGTAGCATGTGAACACACCACATTTCCAAACTGGAAAATTAACGCAAGTCATCACTTCTTCCTGTTCACCCAGACAGGAGTTATGAGCTTCTCTATGTGTAAAGACAAACAGGTGTGGAGCAACTGACATATCACATGTACAATGCTCTCTCACATCTACTCACAGCAGGATGCATTTTGAAAAGGCCCTGGTAGAACTCAAAATAAGGATATGGGTTTGCGGATACAGCTATTGCTTTCGAGGTGGAGTGGGGGGAAATGGCAAATCAGATATTCTTCCCAGTTCTAGCTTATGACCAACTTGCAGCAGAGGGGAAGTTAATTCAGAATGAGCAGCTCCTGAGCAAAGCTTCAGAGCAATGAAGTCAGGTCCTGGAGGAGGGAAATGCAGTGCATCATGAGGCAGACTTTCTGCTCTGACTGCCTGTGAGGAAATCATTGCAGATTCATCTTGCAGGATAAAGCACACATTAAAACAACTGCTTACATAATTCTAGGTGCTTATGCCACAGACTTCAATCTTATAAGAAGGGAAGTATTTAAAAATCAGTAATTGTACAGGTTAACCTGTTAACTCTCCTCTTCTGAGGTATCAGGTGAGGATAATGAGGCAGGCTTATTTTAACAACTTTGAATTTACACTCTGACTACATTTCCTCAACATTATTTATTCCAGTTACTCTTCTCAGAATTACGTATTACGTATATATATGAGAATGCATTGTCTACAAATCCAAGTATCTTTATCAAAAGTTAGTAACATCAAAGGTGATGCACCAGCTCGCAAGGGCTTGCTGCAGTCAAGAGCCATTGCCTGTGTTCACTCACTGGATTTATGGATTCCCATTTTTCACAAACAGTTAGGGACAATTAAAACCACGTTAATGGTTACTGCCATTATGTGGCTAGTGAGCAGCATGATCATCAGTACTGAAGCCTGGTGGACAAGTTGAGAGATTTGGTCAAAGTTTTGGCTCTGAAATAAGACCAAAGGCATTCACACTGTGTGCATCACAGTATCATTCTGTGTCTACAATGCTGGAGCAGGGAACACAAGGGAAGAGAAACATAACAAACTCACAGAAACAGCTAAAAGCTGCCACTGTTACAGTTCACACATTTTAAGAAAGAAGGAGAGGAGTCAAAACCTGAGATTATTTTTCCACAACAACTAGAAGACTAAGTTCTGCGGAGTCTCAAAATCCTCACCAATTCACAACACCACACAGTTATTGCTATATGCAAACTTGATAGCCCAAACAAAAGCTTCCTTACATTTGGAAGTAAAAGAAGAGAGTAGAAGTAGCTACTTTTTGGCTAGCAGCATAGCATCTAGCAGCTATAGCTCAAACCTCCATTTTCTGTGATTCCTCAGCCTTAAAACGGACATTTGTACACTAAATACACTGATATACTTAAAATGTCTCACTAGTTATCATCTCATGCTTGATGCCAAGGAAAAAAAAAAACAAAACCACCACCCCAAAACAACACAACCATCAGAATTAGCAGTCAAAGTCTGCACCTGAAGCACAGCTCTAAATATTCAGCTATGTTACAGTCAGTGCCTGATGAACTTCTGCTTCGTTTCACTCATTTTCTTCTTTAATGTACTTATAAAGAAAACTCTAGAGTGCCCAACTCTAAAGCTCCCAAGAGAAAGCAAGCTGAATAGCACCATTATGAGTAAGGGAAAATTTAGATGCTTATATGAAAAAATAACCCAGAGAATGAGTGGAAGGAAAAAAACCACCCTTTAGTCTCACAAGATTCCCTGCCACCTTCTGATTCCCTCCATTTATTTCTCACTGTCTCTCTTGCAAGATAAAACATTATGAGAGGTTTTCTTGCTTTTTGAACTGGCCATTAACAGTTCCATCGGCATTTTATCCAATCTTGCATTAGCTCCTGCATTAATTTTACTTTCTTTGCTTCATAAGGCATTTAGTGTCAGTTCCTGGTACACACCTTTTTAGCTGTGAGGTGAACGTCATTTTACAAGAGGAGGAAAAGGAGCTAGAAAATCTCAGCAATCTAAAAAACTGTCAGAGAGTCAGCAACTGAGAGCCCTAACATCTTGATCTCTGGGGTTCAAGACAGTGTCTTCTACATAACCTCATGTCTTTTTAAAGAGAGCACAGAGCAGACTGCAGTACAACAAACAGCTGTAAAACAGCATCGTGAAGTGCCAGTGGCCACAATCTCTGGGTTACAGATGTAATAAGATTATTATAGCACATGCCAAAGAAGGATTACTCCTTTGTAAGCTTTAACTCAAATCAACGATCTCCCTAACAACAGCATACTTGCTTATGTATTATTACTGTTTATACTACCATTTTTCAATTGAAGACAAAAATAGTATTTAACACTCAAAACCACATATCAATTCAATACAATTTATATTGGTTCCAACATAATACACTTTTACCTATAAATAGATACACAGCTCACCTTTTAAACTCTTCTGTATACTGTTATTCCCCTTTAGGAGCTTGGACCATTTTATTGCTCTTCTAGTGAGTACCACTAGGTATCTGGAAAAGAATGCTTCATAGGATGCGTAATCAAAGTCATCTGGCCTTTCAAACCCATATGGATCAACCCTACAAAATAAAAAAGAATTATTGCACAAATGTTTCTACATACCTACAGCTGAAAAAATGCAAGTATGCTTTAAATCACTTCCAGTTGCTATTTCTAAAAGCAGCTCAAAGATCCCTCCTCCCAACAAAAACCTACTTTACAGAACTGTTACACTCCATTTAGCATATCAAAGCTGTTTAAGTAAATTAATTTAAACATGCACAGTTCAGACAATTTTACAGATTTCACTACTTTTAGAAGTAAGGAGTTTGCAGAGTGTGCAAAATTGACCCAGATTAGGACCACACAGAAGTCTGTGAGGTATGCTTCTCCAGAATACAGACAAACAGTTGAAAAGTATGAAGGTATAGCGCAACAGTGCAAATATGGCCTGGACTCACTTTCCACGCAGTTCTGCACAGAAAACTGACAACAAAAAGTACAAGTGTAACAACTTACAAAGATTATTTTTAGAAGGAGCATTTTCTGAAATTATCTTCACAAAAGTATATGGCTTGGAAAAAAACACCAATCCTTTTGTCAATCTACCTTCTTCATAGGCAGTATCAAAGATGCTTATTTTATCATCTTTAACAATTTTTCAGTGTTACATCACATTATGTCGGGCAGCACGGCCGTGAAGGAGTTTCAGAACTGCAAGTATGATTCTGTTTTAGCTTGATATAGAAAGTCACCTTGCCAAACTAGATTTATGGCAACCTCCCAGGATGCTTTATACCTGCTGATTATCACCTGAGTATGGAACGCTCACAGGCTTCGTAGAAGTTAAGCAGGCAGAGGGGTCTGCCCATGCAGAAAAGTTTGCAAGACAGAAGACATCGAGGTTTAACTTCCAAAAACACTGCCCATTTCATTCACGGAGAAGGAGTTTGCCCATGGAGCAGCACTGGCACAGCCTTGGGTAAACTCTGGCTCAGGGGATGGTCACGGGTAGTAAAGCATGAATCAGAAGAGCAACATTTTAACATTCAGACCTCAAACCGGTGTTACCTAATTGGCAGTCAGGAGAGTCACCTTTGTATTCACGCACCCCTCAAACTTGACACAAAAAACCACAGGCGTAAAAATCCACTAAAACCTCCTGACACAGGTTTGTCTGAAGGCACAGAATGTGAGAACTTTAAAAAAAAAAGAAAAAAAAAATCCTAACACCTCCATCAACACACATCTCATATTTACGACAGCGACTGTCCAGGCAGCAAGTACAGATTAACGTCACGCTCAACTCCATTCCTGAGGCAGAAGGGGAAAATAACCAGTCGGGAAGCTGGGTTTTAAGGAAGTTTCCATCCCTAACCTGCCCCCAGGCCATGGCTCCTGGGTGCCCTCACGGCTTCCCGGTCTGGGCCGGGGCTCTCGCCCCCCGGGAGGAGGCCTCACCGCCCTCCCCCCCGCCATTTCCCGCCGCCCCCTCACAGCCCCAGGCGCTCTGGGAGGAACACTTGGCTCTCCCCGGGTTGACCGGCTCCAAATTCACCCTCTGCCACAGCCCTTCGCGTTCCTCGGCAAGATACCAGCAAAGAAAAAAACCTGTTTTAAGGGATCACCAAAAAAAAACCAACCCAAACTCCCTGCAAACCGCTGCGAGTCACCGCTGTTGCTCCCGGCTCGCTCCCCACCACCCCTCAGTCAGAGCGCAGCAGATTCACAGAAAAGTTGTAAAAGCGGTATTTTTAAAGGTGACCTCCCGCCCCGGCAGAGCCCCGTCTGGCAGCGGGCAGGCGGCCGCCGTCGGTCCCGGCAGGGGGGCGGGCACGCTGGACACCCCCCCACCTCCTCGGTGGGGCCGCTGCCAGCACCCGCCTCGAACCGGCCCGGCACCGGCGAAAGGAAGCACCGGCGCCAGCAGCCCTACCTGTACGCCCAGTCCCGCCCGTCCTCTAGCCTCTCCATCGGCCGTTTCCCCGCTCGGCCTTCCCCCCTCCTCTCCGGCGGGCGGGCTCTCCCTCACACCGAACAGCGCCGCGGCCCCATACGGAGCGGGCTCCCCGCTTCGACTCTCCTGCCGCCCTCCGAGGGGCGGGGGCGGCCGCCGCTGGGTCCCGCCTCCCATGCCAGGGGCCGGGCGCCGGGCAGGGCAGCGAGGCGGCCGTGGGGCAGGGGGGCGGCGGCGGGGCGGTGTCACTGGGCCGCGGCTGCGCCTGACCCGCCCGGGCCCCGCGTTACCGGGCCAGGGGCCTCGGGGTGGGGGGCCTGGGCACCTCGGCAGCAAGCGCATGTTAATCTGTGCTGATAACGCTTTAGATTTGTGTATTTATTTCATGTTTCTGTCACATCTTGGACAAAAATTCAAGTATTTTAGTGCAAAGGAGATGTCTCGGTGAAGTAAGGTGAGAGTCGCTTCAGGTGCGGCCCTTCAAACCAAAGGAATTTCCCCATAACCAACGAGAAGAGGTGCTTGTATAACTTGGCCAAGTTCCATTGTTGTCTTGGGCTTTTTTTTTCCGCCAGATTCTTACACTCCTCCGTTTCATTCCCCAAAATAATCCGTTAAAGTCAATGCTTTGTTGTATAGAAATATTACCAACTTTAGCTTCTACTGACTTAGTTTCCACCATAAACTGTCAGTCATTTAAATAATAAATGGCAGGTTGTCAAAAACATGGAGTAATAATACCCAAAATAACACCTAAAAAGGCTTCCCCATTTCTAGAATCCCCCTCTAACATTAGCACATGGCTCTTCATCTTTGGAGGTGTCAAACAAACCCCGAAACCCACACGGGCTCGGCCCTACCTGGCAGCCAGCAGCCTAATTCATAACACACTGCTTAACAGAAGGGAGAGAGCGAAATGGTATCCCTGCTTGTCCTTTTTCAATCAGGTTCTGACTTTGCACCCCGCAAAGTGCTCGGAAAATTACAGCTACTGCCGGAGAAACATTATCTCGTTCAGCCGGGGAGCAAGAGTTGCTGAAGACAACAGATGGGATTTCACAAGGGAGATCAACAGTTGTTCCCTCCCAGCACACTCCTCGAGAAAGCTGCCTCCTCTCTGCGGGATCAAAGGCAGTCACCCACACGGAAATGTGGAAGTAGTTCAGCTGCAACAGCAGGGAAAAAATACAGAGATTTCTACTTGGTTTAACTGCCTTCACAGGGTTGTAAAAGTTCGTGATTGTTCAGCAAAACATAATAATTTTTTTTTTTTGGTGGGAGAATTCTGTGCTTCAGCAAGAGTAGGGCTTCTCTTGCAGGAGGGGGGTCCCGCTCAGATTACTGTGCGGCGTCATGAGCACACTCGGGTACTGGCAGGACTGGAACCTGATTACAAACCAGCTCGGGGAGAGCCGGCCGGTGCCTGTGCCAAGCCTGTGCTTTGACATCCTGCCAGCGTTGCCTTGGCAGAGCGTAGGCAGAGGCGTGCTCTGCAAGCAGCTCTGCCCCAGTCACTTGGTCAAAGTCGCATAGAAAATCCTTGGCAGAGCTGTGAATAGAAAGAGGCTATGCTATCCCACGGAAGAGAAGAGGAAGCCCTCCATTAGGCGGAATATCCCCTTCTCCCCAAAATCCAGAAGCCACAGGCTCGTTTGGTAGCAGGGTTATACCTCACCTGACACGGTCAGGCTCTTTGTTGCATGTTTCTTTTAAAATGGATCTGTCGAATGTTCCCTTGAAACAGTGGATTGTTTCTGTGACTAATTAAGAGTACATCTGCAGTGCATCAAAGGTAGCCTTGTGTCTACCACAGTGCATTTTTACTGTCAGCAAACCTCAAATGTTATATACAGTTTCTGTTGCTCTCATACAAGCATAATAACTTTGTGGTTCACTCCCATTTATGCCTGTTTCACACAAAGGCTCCTGTTAAGAAACTTTACGTAACTCCTGTTAAGGACACTACTTAGCATGTTAATCGATTAATTCCTAAATTTCAGTGCAATAATTGGACCCCCTATTGTGGCTGATAGCAGGAACCGGTCTGCTGTCCAGCAATAGATAATACCGTGGTTATCCTTTGCAGGGTAGCAATGCTGCTCTCTTCTGGGCAGATTATATCGTGCTGCTTTTAAAGGCGTTCAAAGAAACTAGTGTATAAACCCTCGAATGTGAAAACGACATGTGCTTGGTGTTGTGGTCAGCAGAAGAGTATCTTAGGTGACATTCAGATGGTGAAGCTCACAGCCTTCCTGCCTACCGCCTGGCACAAAGGAAAAGTACCTTATGTAACTTCTGCTTTTCCCCCTTTTGCATTTGAACCTTATCCCTGAAGTTTGTACATTATGGTGAACATGTTTGGTAGAAATTCCCATCCCGCTGCTGCCAGAGTGTGTCCTTAAAATAGTGACTTCCCTTTAAGGGTAGGCATTTAGATACTGTTCCCTGCGAAGGCAGATGAAGACAGCAGACAAGTGTTTCACAGGCTGAGGCATTCAAAGCTTCGCTGGTCTCTGTGTTTTAGTGAGGAAGGCTTCCCTACTTGTGTTTGCAGAGCAGTTGTTAAATAACAATACCAGCAAAATATTCAACCTTATCAGGGATTAGTCTAGGGTGGCTTTACGCTTCCCAGAGCTGTGAAATGTGTGCTTGGCGTGTCAGCAGTGCTGAAATGTGGTCCAGCTCCTCACACACCACCCCAATCCCATTGTTACTTTTAGGCCAGAACTGGGGAAGGAGCATAAGGAGAAAGCCTTCAATAATGTTTCGGCTGGAAGTATTTCTTCAGGTGCCTGTGGGACCCATAAGGATTCTTTATCCGTCCAAGAATGGAAAAAATATTTGTATTATTTTGTGTATCATAAATGTGTCCGTTTTCTTGCCTGAGGTTCTTTTCACTAGCTGCAGGAAGGTCAAAGAAAAAAAATTATTAGAGGGAAACAAGGTCCAATAGGACCAAGAGAAGGATAAGGTGTGTGTTTATATAGGTCTGTGTGGACACATTGTATCTACTATTTTTAAGACAGCATGAGTGAGTTTGTTCATTGAGAAATACCAGTGAGAAACACCATTCCCAGTAAAGTTAGCAGCTCTGCTTTTCCAGATCCAAACAGTAAATTAAAAAAAAAAAACCCTAACTGCTCACAAAACTTTTAACAACCCCTCTTTAGAAAATGTACGTGCAGCAACATTGGAGAACAGATAAAAAGATAATTCTTGCTAGTGACTGGGTGCTGTAGTATCTCAAGTAAGTGAGGAAATTCCTACAGCACATGTGGCTTCCCTAGCTTTTGTCATCTGTCATACAGCCACTCATCTTTGTGTCTGTGTTTAGTAAACCACGCCACGCAAGTGTACTCTGCTTTGCTGGAGCTTTACTCTGCATCCGTTTGGCTTGAGCTACTTTCCCATGACCTGAAAAAAATCTGCTGCTCCATACTTGGGGAAACCAGTTTATATTAATCAGATTTGGCAGTATAGAAATATCCAGTAAAAAGTAAAAATATGTGTGTATATATAAAGAAGTATTTTAATCACTGCCAGTCTATATTCTTACCTAGGCACAATGTGCTCCAGGACTAGACAACTCATCCAGCTAATGAGGTTAAGAAATGCCACCTTCATATCTGGACACCTTTGGCTCTGTTACAAGCAGCTACCTGCCAAGTTTAGTCATCCTTCACCTATGTATGGATTGAGGCTCTGGACAGGTAATGAAATGCTGATCTTGCTCCATATTTTTGTCCCAGAAAATTGCATCATGCTTACATAATTGTAGTCTGCAGGCCTGATTAAACCTGTTCATGTGAATGGTTCCAACAGCAGTCACTGAACTTTAGAACAGGGTGCATAGCAAGGACAGAAACATATTTTTAAAAATTAATTTCTTCTCTTCCCTGAAGGCTTCACAGCTTTACGTCTATGAAGGTTACTAGCTGATAGGACAAGTTACAAACCCACGTGTGGTCTGGGAAGTGCCACTATTTTGATTACTCTCAGTATGACTGTGGCCCCAGGAGTCAAAGCACACTGATATGAGCAACTATAAAAAGGAGCTCTAAAGCTTGCTGCATACCATTGCAGCTGCCTGGAGAATCAACATTACCCATGGAAACCTCTGCAGAAAGGTTTTTTGCACTCAGCTGCCATCCTCCAGCTGCGTCAGAAAAGAATGCTCAAGGCTGTAAGTGACAATGCTGGAAACAGCAGGGAAAGAGAAATTATATGGTTGTGCCCTGGGTGTGAAAAACACGGCAAAATTATGTGTCAAAAGTGATATGGAAAAAATACTCAAATATTATTAGCAGGAAGGGTTCCTAAGACAGGGACAAGGATGTCCTTAGAAAAAGGTCAGTAATTGTCACAGACCAGTAACCCAACAGTGTGGAACTGAGTAAACCAAAGGAGAAGTTCATAGTGGCTAATTCCTTGATTAATATAGCTTAGGTCAGGCTGCAACTCTGTAAAACATGTTTGTTATTTCAACTGACAATATGAAGTATTTTCTAGATGGCTTTGTTTTGTTTGTTTTGTTTTTCTTTATCTACTCGAATGATCATGAGGGGTATGCTGAAAGCACTTTAAATTTGTGCTGATGATGTTTACTCTCCTGGCTGTATACGTACAAGGCTTATAACTGAACTTTGAAATTTCACAGGGAGAGATGACAGACAAGATGGGAGAATATTAACTCCTTCTCACTTCTCCCATCCCCTTTTCCTTTCTTGTTCCGATTTGTGAAGGCATCATACCTAGCAATCCAGCAGCTCCAAGATTTACCGATTAGGGACAGGGTTTAACCTGGATGTTCTCTGGTTGTCTACTGTGATTTTACTTTGGTCCTAGTTGGGAAAAGTGAAGGTAAACCTTCTCCTGGCCTTCAATTGCCTCTGTGCTAGGACTCCTGCAAGGACTCTCATTTCAATTGTCTCAAGCTGTATCCTAGTCCATAAGGAGCAGGCAGAGTTATCATTACAGGTATTTAAATACAATAATTGCATGTAAATACAGAGCGTTAGCTGTGAATAACATTATCTATTTCACTCAATTGTCACTCTGCAGTCAAGGGTTTCTCTAAAAATCACACATTAAGGAAAAAAATCCTTAAAGTAATTATACAGTTTGGTGTAAAAAGAAGAAAGTATAGCTACCCATTCAGAAAGAGACATCCATTCCTCATGTGGAATAGGAGTTTTCCAGGAGCACAGATAATCTTAAGTTATCTGTGATTAAATACTATTTCATAATGCACAGGTACAAGGGCACCGAGTTAAGGTTAGATCAGCAAATTCCCTTTCTGTAAGTTCCCAGCTTTGGAGCGCTGAACTACGCAAAGTTAATGTGCTCCCAAGGAGGTTGTTCTTCACTGTAGCATTCTGCGTGTTTATTCCCTACACAATTTTCAAACTCATAGGCTGAAAGAAACAGAAGAAGTTTTGTGAAAACCCAAACTTGGATTTGATAGCCTAGGTGGCTGAAGCTTCTTTCAATGGCAGGGTTACAGCAACAACCACCTGAGCAGATATGCCTCAGTATTTGCATGTAATCAAGGCATCTGCTGAAGTATCGTGTTATTTTTAAATTCCTTTGAGTAAGAAACTTTGATTGCAACATCTAGGATCAAATTATGACTTTTCTCTGGCTTACTTTGTCTGGTTACAGATTATATCACGCGACTAATACTGGAGGAAAAATTTAGTTCTCATTTTGTGTTAATTTGCAGATAAATGTCTCCCAAACACTAATGTTATCACTAGCTGATACATTGTCAGGATTGAAATTATTTAATTTACATTTTCCTTTTCTATTTCAGGTATTTCTGATGCTGCTCTTTCCTATCTTAAAATAATCAAATTGAGGAGGGATGTGTAGCACCGAAAACTATCAGCAGCATTTTGGTATTTCCATGGTTTGCTGTGTAAAGTGGTTACAAAAATAATGTGTTCTCAGCTGGGTGTTTGATTCTTTTTTACATTGAAAGTGTAGCTCACGTGTCAACAATGCACCTGATTTTTTTTTACTGAGAAATTTTGTTTTATCTATGTCTGAACTTACAAAAATTGTGCAACTTAATTTGCCATTATTATCATCCAGTGAGCCATAGCAATCATTGTGCTGCACATTTGTGTTGCTTCTGCAACAAGTACCTTCTATTTCTGTATTTTCATACTTCTCAACAACATATTTTTCAAGAATTTTCTTATCAGAAACTCTGATAGTATTATTTTTATAATATTTTCCTTTTACATAACATCTAATCACCACCAGCCCTCCATGAGTAACTGATAAACTTCTGAACACCATCAAGTAAGCTTTGTAATAATTACTATCTTTCCTCATCTATGCAACATCTTTTTTTTCACATTTGCAAAAGTACAAGCATCTTCTTATTAAATGTTGATGGAAAATTGACCATAGTCATAATGCATATGTAGATGCAAATCAACCCACCGAAATACGTAAGTAATCCTTAGAATCGGTGTTAGACCATTACAGTTTTGTCTGCTGTGGACATGCCTTGTAGGGGCCCTGATGCTCTGCCCCACTCAGTTGTAATTTAGCCTCTGATAATCTACATGTGATTAAATCATTTTGATTCCAAAAAACGAGTCTGTAAGTAATTCCAGCTACAATTCTCTTAATTATGCTGTTCTGGAAATATCTCTCAGATACAGCTTTTTGCATTTTTGATGGCAGCATAAAATATAAAATTTGCTGAGAATTACAGACTTTGAGTATTTAATAGTTCTTTATATGTGTGCAACAGATTAGTTTTTGTAAATGAAACAACTTTCAGCAAAGAAAGCTCAGATTCAATCCCACAGAAGTCACCGGGGTAGGAGGGAAGGGGCTGAGTGTTCATCATGCCTGTCTTAACCATTTTCGGTTCTTTGTTTCAGCCTGTCCCAGTCCCCGGGCTTCAAACAGTCGTGGCAGTGCAGAACCAGAGAGCGTGTGAATCACTCAAAGAGAGGAGATGATTTTCCTGCAACGTGAAAAACTCTCACTCAGGCCTTCACCTAAGCGAAAAAAAGGTGATTTCTCTCTCCAGTTCCAGTCCCAGCTCTGAAGCCCACCCAAGGCTTGGAGCCTACCAAGGCTCAACGTGGGGTTGCTGAGCTGGGAAGAATGCCAATGGGAAGCTCAGCACTCCTAGACAGAAATGTCCAGTCCCTGGCTGAAGGAACCAGCTGGCTATCACAACATATATTACACGTGTATGTTCTTTCTCTCACATGGCAGATCTTTTGATTGTGTCACCAAAAAATACAGGCTGCGGGCTATATGTTAAAGCAGGACAGGTTCTTAAATGTGAAGGTACAGCTGCAATTTTGCCTCACATTTGAGTAGCCAGGGAAAGCAGACATGAAGGAGCTGCAAGCAGGGAGAAAGCAAGTTCAGCCTTCCATCCAGTAGACAAAATGCTGCTGCATTGGATATTGCACAGAACACCACAGAGTATTTCCCCTGCACATCACAGGATTAAATATAGCTCACAGCAAAGTTGCAAGTCTAGCACCTACATGCAAGCTGAGAATTGAACAGTTAGATGCCAGGAAGATGGACAAATGCCTGAGAACTTCCTCAGAGCCACCTCGTGCTTCAGAAAAGAAAAAAAAAAAGCGTTTCCACAAAGAGGACTCTGGGAAGTCCACTTCTAGGGAGGACTCAGCCTTTCAAAGTGCACCATGTGTATTTGACAGCGTGACTGAGGAGCGGCTGAGGGAACTGGGCTTGTTTAGTCTGGAGAAAAGGAGGCTCAGGGGAGACCGCATCACTCTCTACAACTGCCTGAAAGGAGGTTGTAGCAAGCACCAGGGCAGATTTAGACTGGATGTTAGGAAACATTTATTCACCGAAAAAATTGTCAAGCATTGGAACAGGCTGCCCAGGGAAGTGGTTGAATCACCATCCCTGAAGGTGTTTAAAAGATACGTGGACGTGACGCTTAGGGACATGACATGGTTTAGTGGTGAACTTGGTAGTGTTAGGTTTACAGTTGGACTCAGTGATCTTCAGGGTCTTTTCCAACCTAAATTATTCTATGATTCTATGACTCTATTCTACTCTGTGTGGAAAAACACTGGTGGCTCTTTTGATTGCAGTGGCTGCATTTTAGAGTACTGATGTCTGGTTACTACAAGGGGTGGTTAGTGTTTGCGGTGTAGTTTCTAGTATGAAACAAATGCCAGATTAGCAAGGTGGTGTATTTCCCACAGCAGTGATAGTGTGTCCCTGGCAATACCATTCATATTCCCAGGGGAGAAAACTAACACTGATCCTTACAGTCAAGCTTCTGTGGTGATAATAAACAGTACTTAAAAACCTCAGTTGCTGTCAAGGGTCCTCACAAAGGGGACACTTGTAATGAAACAAGATACAGCTCTGATGGACTGTTTTCTGGGAAGAAAAAACTATACGGTGACACATAAGAATCAATGCCTGGTTTTAGCTTTTCAATAGACCTTTTCAATGGTCTATTTTTCCACTTGAGCACCTGTCCTGGTTTCAGCAGGGATGGAGTTAATTTTCCTCTCAGTAGTCAGTGTGTTTTGGATTTGATATGTGAAGAATGTTGATAAAACACCCTGATGATAAGAATTGTTGCTAATGAGACCAAGGACACTATCTGGCTTTCCAAGTTTTGCTAATGTGCAGATGCAGGAAGCTGGGCGAAGGACAGTCAGAATAATTGACCCAAACTGGCCAAAGAGAGTATTCCATGCCATAAACGTCATGCTCAGTATATAAGTGGGGGTTGCCCATGGTGGGAGCATCCATCCACTTCCATCTCTCATCTCTCTTGCTCGCTAGCATTGTTCCTCTCTACCTTGCTGGCTCGCTTTTGCTTGCTGCTTGGTTTCGTTTCCATGAATGCTGCTCAGGACGGATTGTATTGCTCATTGGGATATCTGGTGGTGAGAAATCATACATTGTTCATTTTGTATATTTTAATATTTTTGTTATTATTGTAGTTTTCCTTTGCTATTCTAGTAAATTCTCTTCGTCTCAACCCACGAGTTTTCCTTTCTTCCTATTTCTCTCTTCCATCCTGCTAGGGAGGGAGAGGGTGAGTGAAACTGTGTGGTGACTCGGGCTAAAGCACCACAGCACCCTTCAGTGTCTTTTGTAAATACATCCTCCTGTGCGTAACTGGTTTTTACAGCTTGCACTTCCCTGACCCACAGAGCTATCTTCAGATGTTCAGATCCAGACTGCATTTAATGTTTCTCACTAACTGCTTTTGAAAACCAGTGGAATAACATCAAATAATATTTGAGAAATTTGCAGCAGATGATTGCAAAGAGCAAAGCTGCGAATGCTGAATTGTTGATAATAAGGACATGCGAGATGTGTATTTTGCCACTTCTGTTTTAGCACTTACCTTAATTAAACTAAAACCTATGTTGTCCAAAGGCATCTGGGACCTCCTCCCTGAATCTAAGTAGTAATTGAGTTAATGGTCTGTACTGTTAAGGACAGGTAAAAATAGTTTAGAAGTGTAGCAAAATTCCTCTTTGATGAGTGCAAGAAGAAATGAGGCAGGACACTGCAGAGAATCACTGCAGCAGGGTTTTTGCAGCTCTGAGTTGAACGTGCCTATTTTTAGAGGACCTGTTGTACATATCAACACTAATGAATGCCAGCAGACAACCACGTTCCTCAAGACAGCGACATCGTGTGCAGCTCTCAGGATTTAACTAAAGTATGTTTTTGCCAAGTATGTGTTAAGCAATTCATTCTTTTTGTTTCCTCAAATTGAATTATGCTTCTCTTTTACCTGTCTTTCCCTTTAGGCTGCCGTTTTTTAAAATAAAACTGTGTGGAACAAAGGCCTTACAAAGTAGAGCCTGAGAGATTTCCACAGGCAGAATGAGCCTGAGACAAATAAGGGATGTGGACCCAACCCAAGAGCAAACGTGTGTGGAGTACAAGGCAACAGTGGCTCAGCAGGCATTAGGATGGGCCAGTTCAACTGAGTACGAGATCTGACTGCCCAGAATGGGTGAGAAATTACAACTATTAACTTTTAAATCTGATAGAGGAAAGTAAGAAGGTATATTACAAAGATACCAGTCAAAGCACTGCTTCTGGTGCATGTTCTCTACTGCGATATTAAAAGGCAGTCCTGGGAGGTCGCTTTGTGCTTTAAAGTGTGGAGTGAAAGCAGTTTAATTACCCCAATTCTGATAAGTTACCTTTTACCTCCAGAGAGTAATTTTACAGCCTTTACTTCTCACTATTTAATAGAGTGAATGGCTTTTATTTTCTTTTGTGTTATGGATGGTAACCATGATTTCCCATTGCCTTCTTTTTATTGCTATTCTGTGGTGCTCCTAACATTTTGTGAAGCAAGGCAATCCCAAACCAAGAAACTTGTCACCCTCATTACTTAATCCTGAAAACAGCAAGAAAGCGAGACTCCTGCAATCCCTAGCAGGGTACACGCAAACATGTTTGCCATATAAACCCACATTTGGCTGTCAGAAGGGCATCCTGAGCTGGCCCGGAATAAGGGAGCTGTTGCAGGGCAATGTTCCTTCTCCCGTTGCCAAGGGCAGATTTCTTATCGCCATTTACTATTAGCAAGCCGTTTGCTCACAGATCTACCCACAGTGCAGAATGATGATATTCATAAGTGATAAAGCAGGCTTGTTAAAAAAGCTTCTGACTGACTAGCTGTGGTGGCTGGGGAATGCAAGTTGAATGGCAAGCAGTGGAGGGTCAGAGAGAGCACTTTGATCTACGCCTGCAGTAGAAAAACAGTTGAAGAAATCACTGTGCAAATGCTATCAGGGAATGTCAAAAGAGCCTTGAAGCAAATTGTGGAGGATCTGATTGTAGATCTCAGCAAAACACCCTCTAGACCTTTTCAAGTCTGGAAAATTGAAAGAAAGAGCTACATCCTACCAAATTCAGGGGCTCCAGCTAGGCAGAGCCACTTCTCTGTTGGTTTGTGCTCAACACGCCTACTGAGCCCACTACAGACACAACATCAAATCCCTTTGCCCTAAAGTGACAGGACTTTGCCGAGATCTGGGTGGAGGCCCTCCAAAATGACTTGTGTGGGATGGAGAGAGCTGATGCTCTCTTTGGAGAGGGTTTGCCAGGGGTGCAGTCATCCTCTGAGGTCTGCACCATCACGTCATCCAAGTGACAGCAAACCCTGGGATTATTTTTGTCAGCAGTAATCTGAGGCAGCAGTCGAATGATTTCCATCCTGTAAAATAAAAAAATATGCTCTGTGCCAAGTGGTAATGGGGCATTAAGACCCCAGTGCTCTGGTACACCTAAGACCCTGTAGCAACTTCATTCTCAGCTGAGCCTGGAAGCTCTGTGTGCGTTAGGAAAGGCAGAGCTAATGGCATAAACAGTCCTGCAGGAAGGCAAGGAGGTTGAGTCAGCCAAAAAATGCTGTGCATGCAAAGGGAATGCCCTCAGGCTAGTGAAATATGCTAGTGAGGTATTGCCTCTGCTCCCCTTAGCTGTGCCCACATGGCTCACAAACTGTTCTGGGATTAAAGACAAACTATTCAGATCTAGAAATGAAGTGGAGTCTCTGGGTTGCTGGAGGGATGAGGTACTAAGTGCTGCTCTTTGCCAGCAACATGCTCTCATGAGCATAAATCAGTAAGATTTCCTCTTTATTACCACTCGGCCTTTGCTGTGCATTTCTCCTTTCATGGTACTGTAGGAAACCTCCACCTTGTTCTGCACTTCACAGCCACTTGCCAGCTCAGAGAGCATCCCTGCAGCAGCACCGAAGCAGTTCCAGCAGCTCCAGTCATGGCAGCAGCCCTGCAGTGCTGTGTTGCGTGTGCGGAGAAAAAGTCATGGGCAAATACACTCATGAGCGTGTCCAGGCTCTTGCCAAACCCACTCATTCCCTGTGGGAGAGTGGGGAACAGTGGTGGCGGTGGCAGAGCAAGGGGAGAATGATGTTTACATGAGGTCTTTAATCAGTGCGGCATTACAGCACGCAGCTCATCTGGTCTTGCGGCTTGTAGGGACCAACATGATGGCAGACCTCAGCCCTGGTGCAAGTATAACAGGCCTGGCTTGTTTGCAGTGCATTTATGATTCAATAGCTGAGATAGCATCTTCCTGCAATGCTGGAACTGGCAGAGGGAATGCTGCTACCTGCTTTTTAGCAATATTGGCAACAGCAGCAGCTACCCATCCTTTGTGCTGCCCAGGGCTCCAAGATGAGGAGGACCCTGCCTTCCTGGAACAGATCCTCCTTCCTGGAACAGATCCTCCTAGAAGCTATGCTGAGGCACAGGGAGAACAGGGAGGTAGTTCAAGACATTCAGCATGGCTTCACCAAGGGGAAGCCTGACCAACCTCATAGTGGCCTTCTATGAAGGAGTGACTACATTAGTGGACAAGGGAAAGGCTACAGATTTTCTCTACCTGGACTTTTGTAAGGCCTTTGACATGATCTCCCACAACATCCTTCTCTCTAAATCGGAGAGATATGGATTTGATGGGTGAACTGTTCAGTGGATGAGGAATTGGTCATATGGTCGCATCCAGAAGGTAGTGGTCAATGGCTCAATGTCCAGATGTAGATCAGTGAGAAGTGATGTACCTCAAGGGTCTGTACTGGGACCAGTACTGTTTAACATCATCAATCACATAGACGGTGGGATTGAGTGCACCCTCAGTAAGTTTGCAGATGACACCAAGCTGAGTGGTGCAGTCGATATGCCTGAGGGATGGGATGCCATCCAGAGGGACCTGGACAAGCTCGAGAAGTGGGCCCTTGCAAACCTCATGAGGTTCAATAAGACCAAGTGTGAGGTCCTGCATCTGGGTCGGGGCAACCTCCAGTATCAGTACAGGCTAGGGAACGAAGGGATTGAGAGCAGCCCTGACAAGAAAGACTTGGCGGTACTGCTGGATGAAAAGCTGGACATGAGCTGGCAATGTGCACTTGTAGCCCAGAATACCAATCGTATCCTGGGCTGCATCAAAAGAAGTGTGGCCAGCAGGTCAAGGGAGGTGATTCTGCCCCTCTGCTCTCCTTTGGTGAGACCCCACTTGGAGTACTGTGTCCAGTTCCGGAGCCACAAACATAAGAAGAACATGGACCAGTTGGAGCAGGTCCAGAGAAGGGCTATGAAGATGATTAGAGGGCTGGAGCACCTCTCCTACGAGCACAGGCTGAGAGAGTTGGGGCTGTTCAACCTGGAGAAGAAAAGGCTCCAGGAAGACCTTATAGCAGCCTTCAAATACATAAAGGGGGCTTATAAGAAAGACGGGCAGAAACTTTTTAGCAGGGTCTGCAGCAATAGGACAAGGGGTAATGGTTTTCAACTAAAAGAGGGTAG
Organism: Ardeotis arabs; assembly: GCA_011801015.1. Taxonomy (NCBI): domain Eukaryota; kingdom Metazoa; phylum Chordata; class Aves; order Otidiformes; family Otididae; genus Ardeotis; species Ardeotis arabs. The sequence continues at coordinate 25,041 of JAAGAY010143860.1, read as the reverse complement.
ATTTACACTAGATATAAGGAATAAATCTTTTTACAATGAGAGTGGTGGAACACTGGCACAGGTTGCTCAGAGAGGTGGTAGATCCCCCATACCTGGAAACATCCAAGGTCAGGTTGGACTGGGCTCTGAGCAACCTGATCTAGTGGAAGATATCCCTGCGGGGGGGGGTTGGACTAGATGACCTTTAAAGGTCCCTTCCAACCCAAACCATTCTATGATTCTATGATTCCTCCCTTTCAGGGCTCCTCCTGCACCTGGAGTGGTGGCAGAGGGAAAGTCTTGGGCTATCCAGGGAGGAGCAGGTACTGCACCAGAGAATAGGAGGGGTGGAAAAATCCCCTCCCCTCAATGTTTTAGTTATTTGGGCACCAATTTGTCACCAAATTTGAGATTTGCAGCCAGAATGCAGGATGTGTGTGCATTTGTGTAGCTGATCAAAGTAGTGCATTGAAAATGTTTGGTTTTTTTTTTTTTTTCCAAATGTCTGTAAGTGCTTTCTTTAACAAAATAACTGTGAAGCTTCAGAATGGAAAGATTACTGTATTACTGAAAACTCTGTTTGTTTTAGGGGTTTTCCCAGGAATTAAGGAGCAGCTGCATGTTGGAAAGACATTCCTACTCATGTGGCTCTTGGGAGGGCTCAGAAACCTTTATTGAAAAATAAATGGAAAATTTGACCCATAGAGCAAGTTCTCTATGTTTCTTGGAAATACATGATTCACATTCCAGCTTCATTTTGTAGCCCTTGGACAGGACAGAAATGTAAGGGGAAAGGTAGGAAAGTGGAAAGGAAGCAAGGGAAGCCAGCAATAGGAAATGTGTCTGTCACAGGATGAGCTTAGTGGAGTTTCCATGTGGGCAGTCACAGAAAAACATGTATTCTTGTGTCTATTAAAAGTACTTTGTTCAACTTCATAGTTTTACTTTTGTGAATTGATGAAGGAGGCCAGATGAATTTAAAACACAGACATGGATTTTGAAAAACAGATATGGAAAACATTTTCCTAAAAGTATACGATGCTTCGGTGGGGGCCAGAATCAAAATTTTTTTACCTCCTGGGGGAATTTGCCTCACGGTGGTACAGAGATCAGTAACACTGCAAGTCATTGCTTGAGTCTTAGCCTTGGACCTTGCTGTGGAACCTTCGGAGTCAATATGGGTATCTCTTAATTCACATCCACGTATTACTAAAGACCATAGGGGAGATGAGAAAGTGATAACATGATTGTCATATACCTTTATTTTGCCTCCTGGAAGAGCAATCTTAATTTTGTAGTGTGGCTGCCGCTCAAGTGGGTGGTGAAGTTCCCTATTTCCATTGCAAATAATAATGTTTCATGGTCAGCCAAAGGCCCGGTATTACCATCTTCAGGGCAATATCCTCATGCCTAGTAAAAGCTGGTCATGCACACAAAATTAAGTATTATGGGTGAGGCGTTATGGAGGGTGAAGAGTTAACCCTCAGCTGTCTTCACACCGCATTTGTTTTTCAGATTCCCGTAAGGATGCAGGGCTTTTCCCCATCTCCAAATGGCAAACTCGCCATCTGCAGGCCAGCGAGACCACTCGCAAGGACCGGGGAACAAAACAGCCCCGCAAGCTCAGGGACACCTTGCCAATGATGGTCTCAGGATTCCCTCTACTTTTATGCAACAGTTAGCAAAAGGCAATGACCCTTTGGGTGTTATCCCGAATAAATTTAGAGTGCCTGTCTCTGGAGCTTAATCCTAATCCAGTAAATTGTTTAAAAAAATGTAAAAAACCACTTTGATATTCTTCTGCAGCAGGCAGCTTCTACCCTTGCTAGCGGTCTCCTCATGCCTGGTCTCAGCTGCAAAAAAAGAGCACCCTGCGGGACTCCTGCCCACTGCAGCTTCTCAGCCCAGGCCTTAACACCCCACTACTACAAATTGGTACCGGTTTCCCCATAAAATATGGTTTTGAGTGGAACATACTCTTTCTTACACATATTTTTTTTTCCATGAGAATAAGTTTTATTTTTCAAAGATACTAAAACAGTGTTTCAGTATGTTTGAGCTTTCTTTATCAGGCTAGAGGAACGTTATTGGAATGCGTTTTTCTATTTGAAATAAATTTTAAGGAGAAAAGTTACCCTATTTCAGTGCCTGTCTTGTAGTGCTCATGAATCACAGATGCATCCAATTAACAGTAAAAAGTCAAAACCTAAAGAAAATGTTCCATTTTTATAATATCATTTCCACTCAGCCCTTGAAGAAGAAACTGAGGCAACCTCTGTTTCACCTCATTTTGAATAATAGCTATCTCAAAGCTGCTGAAAGGAAACCACACATAGTCCAACTCCCCAGCAACAGAAAGGTTTGACAGCACCACAGAAGAACCAGGGAATCTGCAGCCTGACCTTTACCAGCCCTACAAGCCGTGTCCTAAATACTATCATTAAACAAGCGAATGAGAAACAGCAGTGCCTTGTTACTGCTGTCTTCTGTCCCTAATTCACTGTACATTTGGCCCCACTGGTCCCTGTGAGCAAGACCCAGGACGGTCTACCGTGGCCTTTGATGCTCTTGTCAGAGGTTTGGTGGTGGTCTTGTCCCACCTGGAGCTCCTGCTGCAGAGGGAGCTGCTCGCCTGCTGTAGGCTTACAAGGAGGGCAGCCACAAGGCAAGGGGTTGCCCAGCGAACCTGTCAAAGCTTTGGGGTCCTGTTGCTGCTAGTTGACCTAATACACTCTTACAAGCCTTCATTAGTCACAAGGCACACAAAAAGAAATTTTAAGTATCTTCACAGAGGCAGTTGTGATCTCATGGCCTTCAGAAGTGAAGCTGAACTGTTCTTCAGCCCCTAGGAAGTGGAAGCTTATCTCATCATGGTTTAACCCCTGGGATTTGCAAACAGCTGATTTTTTATTTAAACCTAGGTTTCTAAAGGAGAAAACACAAAGAAAGACCTGATTTTGTGTTTCTGTTTGCCTTTGGGTGCTAGTGGTGCACATTGGAGAGCAGTGGCCACTTATTTTAAAAAGAGATATTTAAAAGTCAGTGAAGCAATTTTTGGTACAAAACTAAGCCTCAGTGTCAGCTTGTTTGAAAGGGAGCACCCAGAGATTGCACCTGTGCCACATTTCTGTGGCTTCCAGGTGAATTCTGAAAGCAAGTGACTGAAGTTAATAGAAAATAATAAATGCAATCTTCAGTCTGAGTTTTCTCATTGCTTGGAAGCTTTAGGTGAGCCCTTGATGCAGTCAGATAGGAGGTACACCAGCATACATACACTTGTTGCGGACTGCCGTGGCCCAGAGAACTTGCATGTCAGGTACACAAAGACACGCGCCAAGGTGAGGGGGAAAATCATTGGTTCCCATTACGCAGATGGAGAAGCAAGGCATAGAAAAAAGCTAATTCTTTTGATGTCAGAATTACTGTACTGGGGGAGGGGGGATGCAAATCAAGACTTACCTGTATTTTCATTGTATTTTCTTAGGAACAGCTTGTGCTTAAGTGCTTGCTTCCATGTGGTACTTGTACAAGACTGTTTCTTCTAATTGTTAGTGACGTTTGGCTTCATACCTGCTTCTGCTGGGAATCACACTCCCATGTGCTTTACACACACCCTTTGTGCCTTTTTCAAACTTGGGTTTTATGAGCTGGTGAAGAGAAATGCCAGAGGAACATCAGAAGTCCCCAAGCAACTGCTAGCATCAGTTTGGTAATGACAGGGGCCTGTCCGGTGGTCATCTCACCTACACATGGCCCCTGGAGAATTAAAACTGAAAGGGCTGGAGGGGAGGTGAGGATCAGCAGCGGTGATTTTGGAAGAGGAGTCAGATGCCCAGGACAACGGCGAATGCAGGTGGGCAGCCTTTGAACTGGTTTCCCTGTGCTACTTTGCATCCCGGTAGTGGGTCCAGGCTGGGTGCTTGCTGGACCCTGGCCATGGCTGGCACTCGAGCTGCCTGCGACGTATGTCCTCTGTTTTACAAGTGGGACATGTGAACAGGTTAAGTGCCAACAATTGTGCAGACAGTTTGTCAACTGAACTCAGCTCCTCCAAAACATCTTCAGATAGGGCAGGGTGAACCATCAGCAAGATCCCTGTCTTCTCTTCACTGGCATTTGCAGGAGCAGAGGAAAGGCCCAGCTCAGGCAAGGGCCATGGGTCTCTCCAGGGTTTGCTCCTCACCGGCTGGCCCCAGCTTTGCCTGACTGCTCCGGCTGAGCAGCAGGCAGAGCTGGAGTGCTTGCTGGTCACCCAACACTGCCCTGTCTGTAACTGTATTTCCACATTTAAAGGTTCAGTTTTACCTGAGTTTCGTGTTCTGGAGAGGACAGCATCCAGCAATCTCAACAGTAATGCTGTTTGGCTTAAAGGTTGTATAAGAAGAAGTAGCTGCCTGAGGCCTTTCTGCAGCTCTAACACACTGATGTGGTCAGCAGGATGTTGGTTTCTCCTGCCAGCCTTGGATCACTGATAGCCAAACCTGATCCAGCCCGGCCGCAGCGCCAGGTTTGTTTCAGGTGTGCATTTAATCACTCCCATCACCAAGCGAAAGCAGGATATGAAGTCACATCAGGTCGTGCAGCCCTGGCTGGCCACCCCCACCCTACAGGCAGCATGGGAGGAGAAGGTCAGTCCCACCAAACTGCTCCTTAGCCCATCACTGCTCCTGTTTCGGTGGCTGGAGTCATCTCCCTGGCACGCAGCCTGCTCTTTGCCTGGGTCCGAGGAGCTGTCAGGGACACAGCAGCCAGGAGCAAGCTGCAGAAAATGCAGCTTGTCGTGCTCTTTTCAAAGGCACGATATTTGCATAATTAATGCTTCGTGTTTTCTACCTATTCCCAGCTGTCCCATGAAGCTCAGCATGTGTCAGCTCTCTTGGGCATAAGGAAAACAGTTTGCATACTGATGAGCTACTTACAGGAGTTGTTTTTCTTTGTTTCTCATGCTCCTTCCTTGATACTGACAGAATGATTATAAGATCGTTATTTTGTATGCTTTTATTATTTTTGTCTTCTCGACACACAAGTAAGACTCCGTGGTACAAATAAGTAACCCACCTAAGACGGAAACAGTTTTATTAAGAAATCTGTGTGGTATGACAATGGTACAGACTTTCTTGTTACATGATGGGTGTAATTTAAATGAGTTAATAAATTAGATGTCTTTTGGAGATTTCTGGAGTTTCCTGGAGCCTGGAGACAGTTAGAGCTGAGACACATCTGGTGGGACCTTGTTTGGGTGCTTGGATCACCACTGCCCAACCTGTTCCCATTCTTTGGAAGAATGAAAGATTTCAGTAACCGGCACTAGCGATCCAGAGCTGCCTTTGGGTAGTCCACTGTATTGGTATGAATCCCAAGGGACACAAGCGTTTAACTCTGATGGTGTAACTCAATTAAACATGGTTGTTTCTTGGTAAGGATGGACTGGCTCTGCAGTGTCCAAAGATTTTCTTTGATTCCTTCCAGAAGCCTTGGGAAGGACTTGCCTTCTTTTTAGGCTGCGTCTCAACCATATAAAAACTCTCTCACCTCCCTCCAAGGGCCAGAGTCACTGGCTTAGCAACTGCCGTGGTGCAGGCCAAGAAGGTGCATGGTCTGCAGAAAGTGCTTGCAATTCCTTGCAGTGAAGAGAACCTGCATTCACCCACAGGGCTGCAGTGAACTGGCGGGTCCCTGCACACCAATTCTTTTGTTCACAGCCTTTTCTTTCTAGATGCAAGGGCAAGTAGATGCCTGTGAAACATTCTTATATTTCAAAAATCTGGGTCAATTTGTTTTAGAAGGAGCTTTTGTTGCCTAACATGAGGCATCTTATGAAAGAAGCTTGATTTTCAGGGAGCAAGTGCTGAGCGCTTCCTCAAAAAAATCATATCCTTTGATAAGATGTCCCATGTTGGGTATTTGGAATCACTAGTCATTTTCAAAAATACAGGCCCTAACAACTCTTTGATGGCTTTTTGAGGATAACCAGTTCAGTGCATTATAGATTTTTATGGCTTTATTATCTCAGGAAGTTTTCCCTCTGGCAGTACATTTCTGCTGTTGCATGACACGCCTCATTGAAAACCTGCTGTAGGGCTTGCTTGCCAAGTGAAAATCCCACCATCTGATGAAGTTGTTCTTGCACCTGCAGCTCAGTGAAACACAAGCAACTGAAAGCACATTAAGGATAAACCACGTACCGTAGTGGTAGGTGTCTAGCAATTCCCAAAAAGGTTTCAGGTCCTTTGGGGTAAAACACTGACCTGCTGATTCTTTGGCTTTGCAGTATACAAAGAATCTTCCAGTCAGCAGGAAAGCAGATACCTAGCAAGATTTTTTTCCTGTGTTGAAAGTTATCATCAAGGAGTGAAAAATGTTTCATTCTGTAACGAGAGATGCTCATGGAAATGAAAAAGAGAAATAAAGCTTGAAGGACATGATGCATCTTGGTAACCACGTAGTGAGTACGGCAGTTAAAATTGTTTCTGCTAATAGCTGATAATACCTCTGCGCTTCTTTTTCAGGTAACAGGTAAAAAAGATTTTCCTTAGTGTTCCAGAGTAATCTCCCACCCCAAAATCCATAAGGATCCCCAGTTACTACTTGCCAGGTTTCTCTTTTCACACAGACAAGCTCCTTTTGGACGGTGTGCAGTCCTTACTGGCAGAAGAACAAGAGAAGAAGGAGGCAGATCCAGACTGGACATAAGGAAATTTTTTTTTACAATGAGGGTGGTAGAACACTGGAACAGGTTGCCCAGGGAGGTGGTGGATGCCCCATCCCTGGAAACATTCAAGGCCAGGTTGGTCAGGGCTCTGAGCAACCTGATCCAGTTGAAGATGTCCCTGCTCCTTGCAGGGTTGTTGGACTAGATGACCTTTAAAGGTCCCTTCCAACCCAAACCATTCTACGATTCTGGAAGAAATGATTCCCTAAATTTCCCTACTTATTCCCACCACTATTCCCACTCCTACTCTGCGTTTATCACTCCTTGCTTGCAACCTGCTTTACAAATCGAGCCATTAGGTGGAGCGTTTCCACCGTCAGCAGCCCAGAGATTTCCTCTGTGGCATCTCGGGGCTGGGAGGTATGCTTTACCCAAGTGCTGAATAATCCCTGTGTGCTGGGATCCACTGGCTGCAGGTGGGAATTAAAAAAGCTGAAATGGAGTGGGGGGGAAGTTGCATTTTAATATGAGATCTTTTCTATTCTCTTTAGTGCTTTCTTCTATTATCAGCTCCATTAACATAAAAAAAAAGTACAACGGGGAAAACCTGAGACAAATTGTACAACTTATGGTCTTGGTCTGTATGGTTTTTGTCATGCATGATGTGTTAAAGGTTTTCTGAGAAACAATTCTAGAAGATGCTGATAAATTACTAAGTTGTTTCACAGTCAAGAGCCGTAAGTGTGTGTTCATTAATTTTTTGTTTCATTTGAACAATTTGGAGTCAGACAGCACTATCAAGACAACTGTTTCTTCCCAGTTTTGACATCTGGAGAAAAGTAGTGACATATTTCCTAATTTTGATGTGGACCACTTATGTCTCGTCGTACATCACTGGCCTGAGTTTTTCCACTGGCTAATCCTTCTCAGGGCTTGGGCTCTTTTTTTTTTGCTGGGAGTAGCTATGCTTTATATGCCCACTTTCAATTAAAAAAAAAAAAAGAATTCAGCAAGTAGGAGCTCTTTGTTACAGTTTCATGGAGTCAATGGTCATCCAGCACAGCTTAGCAGTGTTTTCTGAGCTGGGTGGGGGAGAGGGAGCTCTCAGCCCTTCCCCTGGTCCCCCTGAGCTCTCTCAGTGTCTGAAGCCCGAGAAATACGGGCATCACATGAAACTTTCAGAGAAAGTGGTGATCTCTTTACAAAGCTGGGACACTGAGGCCTGGGTTTGTCCCGCTCAGCTTCAGGGGCCTCAGTCGAGGGCTGCATTGCTGTAGGGGATGGAAGGAGAGTGAGGCCTGTCCAGAGGGCAGTTGACCTACTGCTGAGTCTGGGGACCAAAGGCAGAAGTTTGTCTTTCAGTCAGAAATGTGGGAGGATGAATGGGGCTGCTGGAGACAGTGTCCACGCGTTCCAGTGTGGGAAGGGGACTGTACTACCACACTGGTGTGCAGTTTGTTCAGGTCCATGCTTAGCTATCCAAATCACCCCAAACTAATCCTTTTGTGAATCCCATATTACCAAGCCCACGTGAAAGGTGTCCTGCTGATGAGAAGTGCTGGGGGAGATTTTACCATGGCCTAATTAGAGAGAACATAAAACATCTGAAAGACTTTACTGATGGCTGCTACTGGGAGGCTGCTTGGCTTCTCTGCTTGCCCCAATTTCTACCCCACTACTAACCACTGAATCCCCCCCAGACCTGCTTCTTCAGCTAAGACCCTTCAGGTGCCCCTGTTCCAGCTCAAAGTCGGGACTCTGCTTAAACACCTCCTTTATTCAGGCTTTTAAAAACTCCTGGAAAGCTACACTTTAGAGAATCCAAAGCAATGGGCTACGCCTGGGGACATGATATTGTCATTCATTTTGCCCAGTCCCCTTGAAAAAAATTATCTCTATGAGAGACTAATTCCATAAGAATCTGACATTTCAAACTATGTTACTGCAGAGGGGTAACCTTGAAAAACCTTTTCTACCTGGGCTTTGTTTCTTCTTTATTTTCCCTGTGCCTGGCCTGGTTTTGATTTTCTGTCCCTATCTGTAGCTAAGCCAGGGCTTTAAGGAAACATTACTAAAACTGGCAAAAAAACCCCCCAAAAACATCCTGGTACATTTCATGAGGGCTAAGGACCTAATGCCTCAGTGAACTTGAGAGATGCTTGCCTTGAGAGATGCGTTTTAGTAAAGCAGAGGGCTGGAGTATAGTGGAGGAACAGAACTGTACGGAATTACACTCATCATGCAAAATTACAAAAGCCAAGAAATGTGCCTGCAGAAACATCAAAAATATCTGTTACCTGGTCAGACAAAGTGAAATAACAGCCCAGAGGGCTCCTTTCACTGCCTCTCTTGTGAGGAGATGGGAGATGTGCTTAAAGAAGAGCAGAGGCACTAGCCCTCTCCTCCCATGAGCGAAACTCTGTTTTCTGATGTGCATCTCCCTTGGGCAAGGATCTCACGAGGGTTTGAGCCGGGCCATTTGCACACCTTCTGGCAAAGCTGATGTAGATCTGCATACCCCTCCTACAACTCCTGTTCTTTCTGAAATAACCCATTTCTGCCATTTCTTTGCTTATCACCAGTGCTATATTTTCTGCCTGCATGGTCTGGAGCAGCTTGGTTTGGGCGTTTGACTGCAAGACACACCAGTCGTCTTCTGCTGTTCTAGCCATCTCCATTGGGATTTGTGTGGCCTGGCTCTCTCCTTTCCTGGAGGATTAATTGTGTCAGCAATTGTTTGTGAAACAAAACTCAGTGATTTGCTTAACTAAGGCATTACACTTAAGGTTGCATTTAGTGCAAATATCTGTCATGTTTTAAGTGCACTTCAGGGAGGAGCGGTCAATTGACTTGGATGGATGATTTATTGTCTTACCAGCAGAGATTAAGGCATGCAGCTACCTAAAAGTTAACCCCCACAAAATATCTCTGCCTGATATGTCCTGCTTAGTCTCTTAGTGCTGTAGCTGTGTTGAGAAAACAGATATTACAGGTGTAAATTGGAAATGTTGAGGGCCTCCTGGTATGCACTAACTATTTCTCCTGGATGGTACCTGCTTAATATCTGTCAGACAGGAGAAGTCCTTTAATTTGTGAAAGGGTAGTGATCTCTCCAGGTGTGAATAAAGGGAAATAAAACCCCATTAAATTTCTTTTAAAAGATTAGAAAAAGAATAACTAAAATGGCTTCTCCTGCCAGTGCAGGAGAAGCCAGCTAATAGAGAATTTACTATTCAAGTCTGGTGCAAATGCTTTATGTTGTAAGGACTTTTCTCAAACAGGAAATGAAATCATGGACAATAAAAAACAAATTGCAGTTTAAGTTTAGTACAAAGTGGCCTTTATGGTTGCCAGCTCGTAAAAGCTCAATGGGTGAAACACACCTCTGCGCAGAAGGGCAGTCTTCCACCACCAGTAAATTCTGCTAAGCCTCTGTTTTGAGGACTGGGGTGATGTACATTCGTGATTTTAATTTTGTGAGCCTCCAGATGCCAGAAAGCCTGATTCTTGGCATGTTGTGAAGGAAAAGAAATCAAAGTCTTCAATGGTCAGGGGACACAATGTTCACATCCCCTCTTTCCTCCCGGCAGCGTCCCCAGCTGGGCCAGCCCAGTTGTCACGTATGTCACTCGTGTGCGTTGTGCTGGCAAGCGAGTTTGATCTCGGCTTGCTGCCAGCTTGCTCTTGTCCTCATTCCCTTGCTGGCAGTTGAGCCGGGGCACTCTGCCAACCTGGGCTGGTGGAACGTCCAGCCCTCAGCTGCACCGAGCCCTGTCGTGGAAAGTGTCTTAAAAATTGAAGGGAACTCACTGCCATAGGGGAGCAGGACCTGGCTTGTGGAAACCCTCTTTCTTTCTGGATAGCTCTGCAGCTTTCTGAAGGTGAATCCTTAGGATACACCTTTAAGGTTCCTCCACAGTGAGCTTTAACCTGAATGTGTGGTTACAATGCTAAGCTAAACTGGCGTACAGGAGAGTGATGCTGTAACATTTCTCTGTCTGTGACAGCTTTGCTACAACACCCAAGGCAGCAGCCCTGCCCTTCCTTCTCCAAAATAATGTTTGTCATGTTTACCAAACTTTGTGCAGAAGCTGCTATTACTGTAAACACAAAACAACATCTCCCGTGAGTAGGATTCAGTGCCACTGGCTGCTTCTTACTGCTCCATTTCACATTGTGCTGTAAAATAAACACTTTCTAAGACTTTAATGTGAGCTCTGGTGCCTGCCTCGTATCTGTGCACCCTAGAGTGAGAAGTGGGACAGATGTCCCAGAAACAGCTGAATTGCCCTGGCAAGGCGTTGAGTCTCTCTGGCTTACATTGTCCTTTCAGCGTCGGGCTTTTCTGAGCTCTTACACTTGTTGCATGTTCATCTACGGTAATTAGGAACCCCTTGAAATGATGTGTCTTTACAACAATAACGCATACAGTGTAGGGCCCAAGTGCAAATAGCTTCAGAGGAGGTTAAATCATTATTTTTCCAATATTAATATTCATGAGGCTGAACATTTGCATTTGTGGTAAGCCCTCTTGTAGCGTCAACGTCCTTTGAGGACTTTTCTGCAGATAAATGAAGCATTCCTCTCCTCCCCTCACTACTTCTGCTAACAGTGTCATTCAGTGCAGCAGTAGATCAACAGTTCCTGTCAATCTGTGAAAAGGCAGAGCTCAGAACAAGCGCTTTTTGACATAATTAAAGCTGACACTGCCTACCACCATTCCTGGAAGAAGTACTAGCGGAGTTTAATTAGAATAAGTAAATACAAATAGAGTTCACCCTGAACAGTCATCTTTGTTGCAAACAAAACCCATTACTTAGCAAGGAAAGCCTGGAGCAGGCCTGAATTCACACTGATCTCAAAGCCCTTCTCATATTTAATTTATAAACCAATGATTAATTCAGTGATTAGCTAATTCACTTGCAGTGATTAATTTCATTCATGTCTTCAGGCTAATGTTTAAGAAAGGAAAAAAGCACAGCTCAGATAGATGCACGTCAATGTCCTTGTGATTAAAAAATGGTAATATAATGCCCTGGAGAGTAAAGGAAAAAAAGAAAGATCGAGAGAATCGGTGGCATGATCAGTTGTAAGTTCTTGCCTAAGCTGTAGCCGCATTTTTTAGCTGTGATGTTTAAATGTGTCAGGTACTCTAATGATCAGTGGTTTGAAAGATGAATCTAAGGGTCTTTCACTGTAGCTTTCCACTGTGTATTTTGAGAATGGCACTGTTTTAGAGCAGTCCTCCAGTTCTGCTTCTCTCTCACTTGTTTGCCCAGTTGCCTGCCAGCTCCCTTCCCTTTCAGCCACATCTTTCTCATGCCTCACCAAACTCTTTGATGAGAGCACTTGGTACTTCTTAAATCCAGGGTGTTGTTTTCTATTTCCAGCAGGAGTTTCCTCATCTTTTGATGCAACATGAAATGAGGATGATTTGGGGGGCTTCTTTGTATTAGGCAAACTGGTCTCTTTTGGGACAGTGTTGCTTTCACAATTTGTGTCATCACTTGGCAATTGAGCTTGATAACTTTTGAAGTTGCCCACAGAGCCTTCCTTTCCTGAGCCATCATCGCTGTGCTTCTCTGATAGAGCAGAAGAGTGTAGCTGGTATTTCTCTTTTCTCTCAGGTCTGCTCTTCTTTTCTGGACTACCCGTTTTATATGTTGTTTTTTCATCAGATTGTGGTGGTGATTGCTTCTTTTTGACTGTGAGGTTCTTTTCCTGAGATTTCACCAACGAATTTGAAGGTGGGGACTGGCACAGCCCAGAACCTAAATCTTTGCTTTTATCTTTTACAGCACTTGCATCGGGCTTTGTAAAACTTTCAGATACAGTTTTTTGTTTTTCTCCTCCTGGAATATTTTTCTCAGGCTTTGCTGGTTTACTGGAAGGAGGTAACTGATGGTTCCCAGAATGCTGGTCTTTACTGTCCTCTTTTACAGCTTTTGTTTTGGGTGACCTGTTGTCCTCTGCTGCTGGTATCTTTTGCCTCCTGTCTCCTGAAGTATTTTTTTCTTGGGACTTCACCACTTCCTTTGAAGAGGATGACTTCTCAGAATTTGGTTCTCCGTCTTTTTCTTTTACATCATTACTACCAGGCTTCTTAAAACCTGCAGAAGCTGATGTTTGTTGCTTTTGTTCTGGAGTATTTTTTTCTTGAGGCTTAACCAATGTTTCTGAAGATACTGATCGGTACTTCTTGAAACTTGGAAATTTGTTCTTCTCTTTTGTGACATTCGTATCAGGAGCCATAAAATCTTCACATCTTGTTTGCTGCTTTTCTCCTCCTAGAGTGTTTTCCTCACTCTTTGCTGATTTTCTTGAAGGAGGTAGCTGGTGCTTCCCAGAACTCTGGTGCTCATTACCGTCTTTTACAGCCTTTGCTTCAGGTGACCTGTTGTCCTCTGCTGCTGGTGTCTTTTGCCTCCTGTCTCCTGAAGTATTTTTTTCTTGGGACTTCACCACTTCCTTTGAAGAGGATGACTTCTCAGAATTTGGATCTCCATCTTTTTCTTTTACATTGTTAGCACCAGGCTTCTTAAAACCTGCAGAAGCTGATGTTTGTTGCTTTTGTTCTGGAGAATTTTTTTCTTGAGGCTTAACCAGTGTTTCTGAAGATACTGATCGGTATTTCTTGAAACTTGGAAATTTGTTCTTCTCTTTTGCAGAATTCCTATCAGGAGTCATAAAATCTTCACATCTTGTTTGCTGCTTTTCTCCTCCTGGAATGTTTTCGTCACTCTTTGCTGATTTTCTTGAAGGAAGTAGCTGGTACTTCCCAGAACGCTGGTGCTCATTACCATCTTTTACAGCCTTTGTTTCAGGTGACCTGGTGTCCTCTGCTGCCGGTGTCTTTTGCTTCCTCTCTCCTGAAGAGCTTCTTGCTTGAGGCTTCAGCACTTTGTTTGGAGGTGGTGACTGGGGCTTTTCAGAGGTATGTTTAGTCTTTTTTTCTGCTGACTTAGTTTCGGGCTTTACAAAATCACCTGGTGACTTCTGCTTCTGTTTCTCCAGAGGGGATGATTTATTTTCTTGCTTCACCAATGGATTTGGTGATGGTATTTGATTTTTAGGGTCGCACAAAGTATTCTTCTCCCCTTCACAACTCTTTTTATGCTGCACTGGTTCTTTTTTCAAGTTAGAAGGGGTATTCTCCTCATCAGTAGTCTTATTTTCCTGCCTTGATGTTTTTCTTACTGGCATTGAATAACTCTTGAAGTTTGACTTCATGTTTTTTTCCCCTGCACTGTCATTTGCATGTTTCTTTGGTTCATTTGATGAGTATAGGTGGTGTTTCCCATTATTGCAGGGGATGTTTTCATCTACTGTCAGATCATGTTCCTCTTTCACAAAATCTCTTGAAGGTGTTAGACACTGCAAACCCTGACCAGTATTTTTCTCTCCTTGAATGTTGGTATCATGGTCTGATGAAGGTAACTGGGATGACTGAGGTCTGTGAGCATTCTTTTCATTCGAAGAGTTATTATCATGATCCATTGTTTCACTTGATGTGGATACTTGTTCCTTCTCAGATTTATGCAAGACATTTCTCTCTTCTCTCTTCTCTGTCTCCATCTTATCATTCTCATGCTTCCTGTCATCATATGATGACAAGAGTTTATCCTTTTTATGTTTGGAGACTTTATTACTACCTTTTGCATGTTTCTTTTGGTCTGGGACCAATTCGACTGATGAAGGAATATCACTTCCTTGCTTCATGGTATCATCTGAAGTCAGTGTTCGATTTTTCTGCAAGGGTACTAGGGGCTTTCTTGTTAGCGTGGTTTTATTTTCTTGTTTTCCTGGCTTCTTGGTTAAAAATGAAAGATGATTCTCAAAACTCTGACATTCTTTTGTCTCTTCAGTTGCAGAGTTTTCATTTTCTGTGGCATGATTTGGAAACAGCACTTGGTTCTTGAAATCACGTGCCATTTTCTTCTCCACTGTAGCATCATTCCCACAGTTTGTCAACTCATCTGAAGAGAGTAGCGGGTCCTTCTCATGGCCATGGCTGGCATGCTCATCTTCCACACCACCAGCTCCCTGTCTTGTCAGATCAATAGGTGGAAGGGCTGGGGGATTTCCAAGAGTGTGATGGATTCTTTGTCCTGTAATCCCATTCATTGGTTTTGGTAAAGTGTTTGAAGAGTGTGACTGGCAGGTCTCAGAGTCAGGCCAGGGCATCTCATCTGCAGTGGCCTCTTCACGCTCAATGAAAGTTTTGGATTGATTGTGACAGGTCTCCAGGTCAGTCAAGGTACTCCTGCCCAGGGCTCCATTGTTTGCATGATTCATCGTTTCATTTGATAAAGATAATTTGTCCCTCCCAAAATCTTCTTCTGCGACGTAGAAACTGTGCTTCACAAGGTCATCTGGCAAAGGGCTTTGTGTCTTTTCCAAATGAGAAGAGATGTGCTCTTCTTCTGCAGCACCAGGCTTCTGCTCCTGGCTCTCGTTTGAGGAATGTGTGGATTTGGTCTGATTTACCTCTGGATTTGATATGTCAGCACTGAAATTAATGAAATTATTTTGTGGGCTGGGCATTTGAGGAGGCTGTGGCTGCTTGTTTTTGGATTCATCTTGCATTTGGCTGTTGGGTGTTTTAATCTCCTCTTCCTTATTAGTGGGGATATCACTACCATTTTTGCTAGAAGCAGAGGATATTTTGTCCTCATGGTGATATTTCGCTCCTTTTTTGGCTTCCTTAGAGCATCTGCCTCTTAAACCTGGTGCCTCTTTTTGGACTATTAGTGGCCTTTTGCCAGAAGCTGGTATTAGGATAGTTAGCTGTCGATCCTCCATTGGAGGCTCAACTTCACAAGACACTTGAACTCCTGGAGATCGAAAAGGTAGAAGGTTTTCCAGTGCTTTCTGCTCTGGAAAATATTTTTGGCCTGCAAAGAAAGGATCATTTTCGGGCTCTGTGAGCTCTGTGTCAGCTTCCTCTGAACTGTATACGTACATAGTTATTTCAGGAATCCTATCTGTTTTAGTATCCTGAGGACTTTGTTCATGGGATCCTTCAGCTCTGCTAGAGTAAGATGAGTTAGAAGTTGGGTTGTCTTCCTTAACGTGTTGCACAGCATTGGTAGTCCCCACTACTGAAGATGTATCAGGCCCAGCTGGCATGTTATTCCTGTCACAGTCTAGAGCATGTTCAGACAAGGGAGGAATGCAGTCTGCAAGAGCTTTGTTTTTACTGGTAGTAGAAGAGCTGTCTAGATTAGGACTAAAGTTCTGTCCTTGCTTTATGGAATCTATTTTAGACTCAGCATGATCCTTTGCATCAGACATGACCTCAGGTGCCACTGACAACTCTTCTTTGTCCCCCCTGTCCTGTGCTGCATATGCTGGTGTTCTGTTCTCACCAGGCTCTCTCTCGGCCCCTCTCTTTTCCTTCAGTGGTGTGTCATGACCGAAAGGCTGCTTCGCAGCGTTGTTTTTTGACCAGCTCCAAGGATGGTTAATTTCAGTAGCGATGCTGAGTCTGGGCACTGGGACTGTGGAGCACACTAAATACTGTGACTCTGGACTGTTTATACCTGTGGCTGTCATTGCTGCTGTGCGCAGCACTCTGACCTCTGGCTTACGAATAGTTTTTCTGCTTGGGAAGCTTTTGGTCTTTTTCTCACCTTTGCGCAAGAGCGATGCTTTAACCTCTGCAGCTGAGCAGAGAGCACTTTGTTCAAACTGCTCCTTCAGTTTGGACAGGACCGAACTCTTGTTGACTATTTTTGGTAAACCATTGTTTGACCCCTTCTTTTTCCAGCTGGGAGACTTCTCCTTGGCTTCTTTTTCTTCGGCAGCTAAAAATTTCTTCAGGATGTTCTTCACCGTGTTTTTCCCACTCACGCCGCTCCACCTGGCCCTCTCGCTGGGCGCTGTGTCTGCATCCTCCTCTGCTGCTTTTCCATCTCCTTTCCTGTCTCTGCTTCTATCCAGCTTGTTACCAGCCCTGCTCACCCACAGCTTCTCTTTAATGACCAGTTTGCCAACTTCTCTTCTTTTCTTGGTGTATGGCTCACGATTGCTGTTTAGAAATCTAGACCGCAAGAGCTGAAATCTGGTTGGATGCTGGCCCCTGTTTGGATCTAGACATGGCTGGTTATAACTCACCTTGTTTTCTTTACCTTCTGCCCATTTTGTCCTCTTGCTTCTGAGCTGTGGATCGCCAGCTGCAAGCTCGGTGACGTACAGCAGCAGGCTGCTGAGAACAGCAAAGGCCCCTTGCTCTGTTGCCATCCTATTGAGTTTCTTCTTCAGCACCAAAGGGTCTACCAGCATCTTATCATCTCCGCAAAAGCGTGTGCTTTTGGTGCTGCGCAAAAGAAAACATGAATGTGCTTTTCAAGTCATCAACACTGGCACTACCTCTTTATTTTTCTTTAATGGCATGCTGCTGCACATAAAATGGAAAAAAATACTTTAATTTAGAACTTCTCAAAAACATCGTCATTAGTGGGCCTGTTAAAAACATGCAAAGTGCTTTACAAACTTTGTGAGGGATGGTGTAGCGGAAGTGTGCAGGGCTTAACATGGTCCCACATAGCACCGTTGGCTCTTTCTTCTGTGTTTTGCGGCCAGCGGAAGTGCTTAGGGGAGCAAGCAATGCTAGTCGGGGTGACCGCATCTCCTCCGTGCCACTCCTCACTCCTTTAGTGCTACTATGACCTAATATGAGGGCAACATCAAAGGTGTTTCCTCTCCTGCTAGGTAAAGATAAATACGATGAGAATGCAGTTAGCACGAAAACGTGGTTGTGCCTCTAGGTTATAAAAACAGACTCAAACCATTAAAGCAAAACATCAAGGCTGAGGAGCACAAATATGCCACTGATAGTTTTTGCTATGGATACAGACTAGAAGTCATTAGGTACCTCTCCAGAATGAAAAAAAAAAACCCACAGGATCTGCATGATTTGCTTTTCAGTAGCATTCAAATCCCACATCAGGACTATGCTCTTAAATCTGCTTTGTGAAGCATAGCACCACCACAACAACCCCAGCAGTGTCCCTTGACTACAACTTCCTTTAATCTGGAGCAAGAAGGCTGGTATTTTGGACCTACGCTTGAGTTTGAAGAATCAGGCCCTTGGACAGCTGAGGATTTAGGCAATGCTTTAATTGGTATGGATCTGTTACTAAATAAAATACTGAACTCAGCACAAAAGCTGGAGCTTGAAGTCAATAACAATAGATGGGGCTAGGAAGGAAAAAACAAGAGGTGTCGGCTTTCTGACACCACAAAAAGTTGGAAGGTTACTACACCGTGCAGTGAAATATCTTCATGCACAGAATGCAGCCTGCATACCGGGAGGGGATTAATTTTTATGAGCAGAAACGGAATGAGAATTTCTTTAAATTAAGCCCACGTGTAGAAAATGAAGAAAGGCTGCAAAAAGGTGCATCCTTCAGGGAGTGTCTGTCTCAAAGGGTCAGGGAAGGCCCAGCTGTGCCCCAGCAGCTGGTACCCCACGATCTCTGAAAGAAATTGGACCCAGCCCCCCATTGCGATATTATGGAGGCTGTTTGCAAAGTAGGGGGCTGGTCCTCATCCAGTCGGGTCCTGACATTTGGATTCCACTTGGCTGCATTTCAAGTGCACATATTGAAAATTACATCCCTCAGCAGTGGGATGAAGTTGTCATCCTGAATGGAAGAAGGTCTATTTATAATGACTTTGTAGATATTTTTAAAGGCCAATAAAAGAAAAAAGTGTGACAACTGGCACATATCTAATGTGACAAACAATACTTTGTAGGTTTTGATTGGGAACAACCACATTTCAGCAAAGCACAGGTGCATGCTCCCACATGCACGATGTGGTGACATCCACTCTTTCCCTTACTGATTTGACCACAGCCAGGGAAGCAAGGTTCCTGTCTTGCACCAAGATCCTTGTTTGTCACAACTACGGAAATTTGCAGAATAAATTAAAAAAACCCCATAATTCAGGGTATAACTGAGTCTAAAAATATCCTAGTTCCCTCTCCCTCGTATAGCTAGTCTGCTGATATTTTGACTGAAAGCTTGACATGGCAGAAAACTGCTCCTCTCCTCCCTAAGAAGTGCTTGGTGTATTCAGAAACACACACGGGGCCATCAACCAGTGTGACTTAAGGTCATCTCTGATCTCTCAGAAGAGCAGTGGAACCAGATGGCCTGCTTACTTCTTCCTTCCAGACTACTTTGGATACAACACATGGCCACAGTAAAATGTGGACTAGTCCTGCTTTCAGTGAGGTCAGCGTAGCCAAACTATTATTGATAGTGAAGGGAAGAAGATCAAACCCTCCCTGCAAGGAATATTCACAATAATTAATCACAAATGAGATAAAAATGGGAAGAACTGCTTCATTAAAATATATTACTAGTGTGCTCTGTTCAGAGTTTTCCTTCTATGCTGTTGGTAAAATATATGCTAGAGGGTTCTTATAGGATGCTACCTGAAAGGGAGCATTTATGGGAATATTGCATTGTCTTAAGTACCAAAACACATTGCATGGGTTGAGTGTTTGATCCATGTTTATTAGCAAGCAGGAGCAGATGAGCAAACAGCTATGGCACCTTTTTAGGCCATCTGCAGTTCTTCCAAGATGACCTCACCTGCAAACCAGCCCTACGACCGTGTAAATCTGAAATGCATTCTGTGCAAGGGCCTGATGCAACGACACTAAATTTTGAGACCACCACAGGAAATGGGGGTAGTGATGAGGCTGCATTGTCTCAGTGTTTGGAAAACAGCGTGCTTCCCTCTTGGGGAAGGAGGGCAAAGTTGGAGAGTTTCTCAGGTTTGTGAGCATGACCACCATTTTCAACAGGCCGGGACATGATCCCTAATATTTCTTCACCACCTTTACCCAAGTTGCATCTTGCTGGTCTTAAACCATGCACGTATCAATGAAATATAGTCACCTCTATATCAACTACAGATAGTCAATTCTAGTCCCACCTATGGCTGGGAGGAACTGGGCAGGTATCGCCTGTGCACAGGGGGAACACCACACCAGCAGAAATCGCTTCCCAGCAGTGTGAGTGATGCTGGATGATGAGGCAGATACTCAGGCTCCTCCCTGATGCTGTGACATGGCTTAGTATGGATTTCAGCCTCCTCGCCCATCTCCTCCCATGGAGATGCTGGTTTTCGCTGTTTTTAATGTGTGTGATGCTGCCTTGGTGTGCTGCTGGTTTCTGGAAGCCCTGCTGTGTGGTTTTCAGTGTCTGGAAGACAGACTGCTTGGGCCTCCAGAGGAGGCAAGGCCACCTTTGAAAATTTCCCGTCTTCTTGGCCTGTGAATAGTTAAGATGTGTAAGACAGGCAGTTCAGTTATTTATTTATAGGTTCTTTGGTGACACTTATCATGGCGAGATCTGAGTGGCAACAGCCTGAAATGCTAATGGGTGGTGGTGCAACTCTATCCTGCTGGCCGTCCTGTCCCAGGGAAACCTCTGCAGCAGACACCGCCGTGCCATGGAGCGGAGGAGAGCTGATGTGCCACGACAGAAAGAGAGGAGCCGACAGTCTCTCTCAGCCCTGCCCACATATCCTGCACCAACACACTCCTGCCTTTTCGCTCTGTTAGGGCTCCTGAGGCTGCTGGTGAGGAGTGGTGGCATCCCATGACGTTTGCTAAAAGCATATGGCTGAAGGAGTTTCTGGTTTACTGTCTCTGCTGTGGAGAAGAGTAGACCCTGTCTCTTCACCCTCAATTACATGTTAAATATCCAACCACCATTTTGCAGAGCCTCGCAACCTGAAGGAGGAGCCGCTGCAGGGGCGGCACTCAGGACCGGGCATGTGCAGGAGGAGGCAGCACTACAGAGACTTCATCAAAAGACAGGAAAAAAAATTTGAAAACACTGTCCAGCTAGCAGAAACTGCCAGAGATCAATGGATTGCTCTGACTCACTGTCGGTTGGCTCTGGGAAAATGGCCACGAGCTGGAGCATGCAAGATGTTGCATCCTGTAGGGCCCCCTCATCCCCGGGCATCCCCGTCGCTACCCAGCTCTGCGTGGTGTTTGGTTCAAAGAGCTGCTCGTAGCTAAGGAAGGCAACAGGAAGCAGCTCTGACTGCTTGGACCAACGCACAGGTCTTTTTAGTGTTGTCAGTGAAATGATGGCCAACACGCCACTCGCCTCGACAACTGCAGAAATGGTGCTTTACAGGCTCGGTCTTTGGAAACTGCCTTTTAAATTAGATTATCTTATTTGTCTCTGAAACAAACTTGGTCCTCCCCAGCCTAGATAGAAGGTAAAGTGGGAACAGTTATGAATGCTTTTCACTTTTCGTGTGATTTTTTTTTCTAAAGGAAGAGGAAAAGCCAAAATACTAGAGAAAATCCTACCTTATGCAGGATGTGTTCTTCTCTCTTCTCTATTGCTGAATTTATTACAGGTATGCTAGAGGCATCCTAAACTAGAAGGAATGTTTTTAGAAAGTCTTTGTATTCTCTTAAATCAAAAGCTACTGACACAAATGCTCCTTCTGGTTTAACGTATCTCCAAAGCAAACAAGAAAGCACCTTGCGAAGCTGCAGAGAGAAAACATGCTCAAAAAGCGTTTGAAGTAGCTCATAGTATGGAAAACCTTTCCATATGGATATTGTCATGCAGGCTGCTATTCATAATGACAGGGATCACCTGCTCCTCTTTCTGCCACATAGCATCCCAGTGACGATTCCAGCAATTGCTTACATGGAAAAAGGGGTAGGAAAGTACTGATGTATTTTTAGCGACCTTTTTAAAACACAGTTCAGCAGCTGGAGAAAGATAGGAGAAACCAACACCACGTAGGCAATCACTCACAGCGGAGATTAGGAAGTGCTATGTAGACCTTAGTTTCTGAACTTCTGACATAAGGTAAAACATGAAGTTAAACACCAGGGATAAATTCTGTGCTCACTTCTTCCATGTCATTTCATTGAGGATTCCAGATTTGTGCCTGTGCTGCTGCAGATGCATCAGAATCTCTTTCACCGAGGTCTACTGTTTACTTTTTCTGCTGTATGCAACTTTTAATGGAATCATAGTTTGTTGGTTTTCTTGAAAAATAAATTTTTTAAAAAAATTTTAAAATAAAAATAAAAAGGAAAAAAGGAAAAGGAGAAGGAAAAGAAAAAGGGAAAGGAAAGGAAAAGGAAAAGGAAAAGGAGAAGAAAAAGGAGAAGAAAAAGGAAAAGGAAAAGGAAAAGAAAAAGAAAAAGAAAAAGAAAAAGAAAAAGAAAAAGAAAAAGAAAAAGAAAAAGAAAAAGAAAAAGAAAAAGAAAAAGAAAAAGAAAAAGAAAAAATATAGATGGTAAAGAAAAAGAAAAGAAGTTGCAGAAGTTGGAGAGGCGAGGTGAGGCAAGGCAAGGAAAGGTGAGGCTAAAAAGGAAAAAAGAGAAAAGGGAAAAGGGGAAAAGGAAGAAAGGGAAAAAGAAAGAGGAAAAAGGAAAAAGGTAAAGCAGTTGAAACTGTTTTCTTCCTGGGTTTTTTGTGGTGCTCAGACTTGTGAAATGTATCACAGCCTGACTGCTGACCTATTACAACTGCTTGAAGATCTCAGCCAAAAATTCTGATACTGATAGAGCAACATATAATCTGCTTAGTCTAAAAATAAAGAATGATGCTTAGAAAATAGTGTAAGATTGATTTATTTACAAATATTTCAGCCAGTTATATTTTAAAAAACCCTTTTGTTCTGAAGACTGAAGAATGATAAAAGTGTAATTCAGAAATTTTAGGCACACTGATGCTTTCTGGGCATTTTTAGTGTTGG
The DNA here is from genome assembly GCA_011801015.1 of Ardeotis arabs. Lineage (NCBI taxonomy): Eukaryota > Metazoa > Chordata > Aves > Otidiformes > Otididae > Ardeotis > Ardeotis arabs. Next base: position 2,651 of record JAAGAY010143860.1, on the reverse strand, counting down.
CTTTTCCTTTTCTGGAAGCTTCTAATGTAACAATACCTTGCACCACAGTGCTGATGTGGGGATCAGCGGTTCATTAAAAGCTAATCCGTGACACATTTGGTTTACAAGTGCCACATGCACGTTAGATTTGAGAACAAGGAGGAACAGCAGTGGCGAAAGGATTTTCAAATATACAGAGAATATCTTCATAAGTGGGTACTACCATTAGTTTTGCAGGAAAGCATTAGTTCTGAAAATTAATTTTGTGTGTGTCACAGCTGTTTAGGAAGTGGTATTATATAGCAAGTTAGACTGAAATCAATCAAAAGAGGTTTTATTTATTTTTTTCCATTTGAGATTATCTCACTGGTTTAAGCAGCACTATTTATACTCAGAAATCCCTACATCTGTAAAAAAAACGAAATCACAAAGACCTTAAATATCTAATCAGTCTTGAATAATTCAGCTATCTTCGCTCGCACACGATCTACATACAGCCTTTCAGACTAACTCTTGGCTAATTCCTTCGCTATGAATGTCAGTCAGTTATCTACAGGGTTTGATAAAGTCTTAATAGAAAGAGAAAATGGCAGAAATCGCTTTACTTTTCCTCCGTGGATAGTCGGTAAAGATTCTCGCCCAAGTACTCGAGCCTCTCCCGCTGTTCCAGGTCCTGGTACAGGCCTTTGGGGACCTTGCTTAGGCCGTACACCAAGCCATACAGGCAGCCGGCGATAGACCCAGTAGCCGCGCTTTCTCCTGCAAGTTGAAGCACAATGGCAATGGTGTCTTAGAGTCACCTTCCCATACACCACCAAAAACCCCGCTGCACAGAAGAGGAAATACTATGCTGCCGACAAAGCATGGCGGGACCATGTTGGGTCTATCCCAAAGGCTCACACCACCCTGTGTACTGCCTCCAGCAGTGTGCCAGGTGAGGATCCCTATGGAAGAGAGCGATGCCAATGCAAGGATGTGGCAAAGCCTCTGTGACATGCACTCCTGGGCTAGGAGCTTATGTAATTTCGGGAAAATCCACTCCAACACAACAGCTCTTGCAAGCAGCTAGCCATTGCTAGGAAAAAAAGGAAGGAAAAGTAGTTGCAGGGGTCTTTGCTACACGGCAAATGCCCTGGACTGCAGAGCGTACCTTCCTTCCTAACAGCACCGCACGGCACTGCACGTGCTTCGAAACATCCAGCCACCATGAGTACCACTGACGCTCCGTGCGATGCCCGAGGGTTCCTGCCTGCCTGGCCCTGCAGCGAGGGGCCATGAGCTCTCGTGTGATTAAAAGGTTGCATTGCCAAGGGTGCCAGCATTTTGGCAGGGGAAGATGCCAACCCTTTACTAAGTCATGCTGGATTTACTTCTCATGCATCTCTCAAAACTGTGAGACTTAGATGGAGCAACATTTGAAAAGCACTGTAAATGGCTTGCATGGCAGCTGACACTGCAAGAAGTGGGTTTAGGGTGTAAAACCAGGGGCCACAGATACAATGGGTGACATGGCAGATTGGCCTACAGTAGCAGCCAAGAGGGCTGGGAGCAGGGGGCAGGAAGCACTGGGGACCCTCACCTCCGTGGAACATGGAGCGATTGCAGAGCTCTGTCCAGTCCCCGCCGCAGCCCAGAAGGGCGTCGTAGGCGATCATGGGGGCATCGTGGCCTCGTCTTCCCCCTCGGCCTTCGGAGCTCCATCTTCTGTACGTCTACGGGAGAGACAGTGGTGTCAGGATAGGGCACTGGAAATGGGGATGGACGGCATGCGGCTGTGCTGGGGTGTCTTCTCCCCTGCTAGGTGGGAATAATTCATCTGGCAGGGAACAGGCGGTAGGCAGCTGCGTTTCCTGCACCGTTGCCTGCGGCACAGGATGAGCCAGCACAGCAGCAGCCACCATAGCCTATGCGTTGCCTGAAGTGCAGGTATAAGCCTGCGTATAAGAATGCACCAAGTTCTAGGCAGACCAAGAAAATCCCCAAATGAACTCAAGACTGATAAATTAGTAGTAAAAAAATACCTTCCTTTAAAGGAAATGGGCAGTTTTATTTCCTGAAGTTTAAGTTATATTACAGTAAGTTGGAATTGCTGCTGCTTGGCTGGCTCTTGGCTTCTGCAACACATGTGAAGGGTTTGCATTTCTATCTATTCTCTTTCACCTCAGCCAATACACACTAGGTTGTGCTTCATCTGCACAAACATCAAACAAGGCAGAGCTGAACCACAGCTTCACTCTGCCGCTTTCTTTTTTTTTTTTTCCAACTAGAGAGAGTATTTATGTCATTATGCTGTCCTCGGACACACGCAAACTTTCCAGCCTTATTATTGCAGTCTGCATGCTGCTGGAGCAGTACTGACACATGTGTAATACCACCGAAGGCAAGATGGCTACTCGTGGAGATGTTATTCTGGGTGCACAGGCAGGCGGCTCAAGTGTCGCTCCATTTAGCCCTTAAGATCACTGATGCTCTGCACACATCTGATGTCACCTCGCCTTGCTGAAACAACTTTACGCTAGGGATAGCTGTCCTCGGGACCCAGCCTGAGGGGGAATTAACTGCACCAAGGCAACATGTCTCGAACATTTCAAAAGTGCACCCTCCATTCGGTTTCTGTGCTTTCGTTGAGCCCTGCCATATGGCACCAGCCCAGCTTGTCCCTAGGGTGGGTG
>JAAGAY010143859.1:0-22918 GCA_011801015.1 Ardeotis arabs | reverse complement strand
CTCCTCGTCTTTCTTGTAGGCCCCCTTGAGGTACTGGAAGACCGCTATCAGGTCTCCCCGGAGCCTCCTCTTCTCCAGGCTGAACAGCCCCAACTCTCTCAGCCTGTCCTCACAGGAGAGGTGCTCCATCCCTCTTATCTTTGTGGCCCTCCTCTGGACCTTCTCCAGCTGGTCCATGTCCTTCTTATGTTGGGGGCTCCAGAACTGGACACAGTACTCCAGGTGGGATCTCACCAGGGCAGAATAAAGGGGCAGAATCACCTCCTTCGACCTGCTGGCCATGCTCCTCTTGATGCAGCCAGGATGCCTTAGAGGACAGTTCTCTGCAAGGAGCAGAGAAAAACCACCACATCTCATACTGTACATGGCTGTACCACAGAGTACGACCTGAATACTCACTTAGGGCAACACACTCAATTTTACCATCTTACTATTATAGAATTATTGAGATGTCTCCTTTTAAAAATAAAAATGATCTACCTTTTGTCTTAATACAAGCTAGAACATTTGAGCATTTTTCTATCTAAAGGAGAAAGGCAATTATCGCCACACAATAAGGAAGGTTTGTGCTTAATTTGTACAGCGTTTCAAAGAGTTTGGGCACAGGAAAAAACAGATGAAGCAAAAACCCAGCTAATATCAAACAGCAGTGGTTTAGGCTGTGCAAATATATTATTTATCTCTGAAAAATCTTGTAAGGAGGTATCTGTAGAAAACATGACCAAGCTATAGATAGCTGTGAGCAGACTGGAGCTATACATGAGCACGATGCACTCTGTCACACCGTGCAGCTGGGAAACTCGAGGGAAGGCATGGGCTGATTAATCCATAACCTGGATGATCTGCTCACAGACAACTGAGTTGTCTGGGAATCTACTTGTACCTTACGGCAGGCTTTTAAGAATTGTTCAAGTACAGGCTAGCAGTTCCGTACTTGTGCAGTAAGAGGCTGAGTGTTTAAAAAAATAAATTTGAATGAAATGAAACCAATACGAAAGTTAGCGCTTTGGCTTTTATTTGCAAAATGAACTCTGTTCTTTCCTGAAAGTATTTTGTAGCCTGGACACTTTGATTGCATTACTTTAAGAATTCCATGGTAAAAGAATTGCTACATTGATAAATCTAAATGAGGAAAAATGCACTCTGTATCGCAAACACCACCCTGATTTTATTATAAGGTGGGGTTATTTTTGTTGTTTTGTTTTTTTACCAATCTGCTGTTCATCATACCTACAGTACTAATGTTTGCACTTGTGGTAGCCAAAATAGGTAGCAGTAGTCCATTTTTTGCTTATAAGATATTTTACATAGTAAATACAAATATTTAAAGTGAAAGTATTTTTTGACAATCCTGCATTTAACTTTTGGAGTTGTAACTTCTAGCTAGCAATTCACTCTCAGTAAAAAATAAAATTATATTCTGTACTTGGCTGTAACTTTTGTGTAAGTGCAAGCAACAACAGTATTTTTTTAGATGAGCCACACTGATAGCTTTGCACTTCCTTGAGGCCTCTTCTCACTGAATGAACTCCAGGGAATGGCATCATGTCGGGCTTTCCAGATGGATTATGTGAAGCCATAGCTCAATGTCATTTTCAATAGCAAGGCTCATAATTAAAGGTCAAATAGTCACTTCATCTGCAATCAATCAATAGAAGAAGTACTAATACTAAGTACTAATCAATCAATGGCAAATGCACTAATAAAAGCCATGCATCAAATGTCCGCGTATGTGTGTGCTCACATGTACTGTGCATATATGTGAGTAGGAAGGAGGAGAGAAAGGGAACAAAGTGTGGGTGAATATCCCAGAAGGCATTGTGAATAATAGATTTATCTTTGCTCCTTGTAAATGTATATCCTGTTTCACTCATTAAGTGAAATACAAATAAACATTAGTTTTTCTGCATGTGATGCACTGTATTAAAATAAACTGCCAAAGCACTCACCTCTATGCAGAAATACCAGCTTGTGTTCCTAACTAAGAAACACAAAGGCACCTACCTTGTGTAATTTGTCCTTACACAAACATGCCCTGCACTCTGATCTTTGAGACAAAAAGTGTGTCAACTGTTCTGTCTACAAAATAAAACCCAACATATGGGAACAGCACTCATCTCCGTGCAGAGCAAGCACTTATTCACAGATTCAGCAGTAGAAGTGGCAGTTGGCCTCATGAGCATGCACTGCATGGGAATTAGTTGGTTTCATAATATGGTGTGGGAGAAAGTGACTTTATAAAAGTCTTCTCATGCCTCTCCTATTACCACTTCTAAAGCTTTAAAGCTGTCAGCTCTTCTCCCACTTTAGTTGGTGCCATTCTAAGCTCCCCAAGGAACGGGTCAGACGTACCTATTTGGAGTTTCACCTGCCAAGCTGAGAGAAATCAGTTTCAAAGTGAAAGAACAAGTGTTGGGGGGTCATATATACACTACCAGTGGAATCTTGAAGACAAACAAAGCAGAGCTCCACAACGGATGTGAAACCAGACCCTGAGCTGTGTTTGTGCTTTCAGGCATTGTAATGACAGAGGGAGAGGGAAAATCTCTCTGCTGCAAGAGAACAGAAGGTTTCTCGTTGCATGGTTTACAGTAAACACCTCTGGACAAGGAGAAATGTGACAGAACAACAAAAGTGTTAGGGCCAAAATGCCTATGTTTGTTCTTGTTTCTGCTAAGAACAAGACTGTGCTGTGGATAGATTCAACCATTATTCGGAAATGGTTGGTCCTTAAAAACAAATTAGATCTACTCTGCTTCCACCTTCACTGAAGGAATAAATGCTAGCTGCTCTGGTTAACATTCCTGTTTACACCATCAGCTCAGGCGCATGCCTCCTTGCACTACAGCTTTATAAAACCTGATCCTCCCTATTTATGTAGAAACGTGTATTTATGCAGCTCTATCTTATCTGGACCTGGTACTAATATCGATCAGAGTGAAACACCAGTGGTCTCAAAATTAGCCAAGCTGAAACTGATACACAGCAGGGACGTCTACATAGTGCACACACTGTGTAGGGGTGCACAAAAGAGCGGCAGGGCCCTCAGGCTTACCAAAGCTGGGCTCCCAGGTACTGCCAAAAAGAGCATTTCCCCACAGGGCTGGTGCTCAACTCAGGACACGCTGCTGCTAGCCCCACGCAAGACAAGCCTGGGAGCCTCAAACAGACCTTGACAAAGCTGAGCCATTCCACATGAGATGGAATACAGCAAGCGAAGCACAGGTCTCAACCAGCCAGCGATCTCAGTGCAGGCCCTGAGCAGTAAGGAAAGGTAGTGCAACAGCGCAAAGCCTAAGAATGAATTCCATCTGGTGACTAGCCTCCTAGCATGCAAACTTGCTTTCCATGAGACACCAATTCTTCAAGGATGAAGGTAAAGCAGTCTGTCCTGAAGCTGACAAACAGAAGAGTCTGTAGCCAAGAAACAGTCCCACAATACTGCATTCCACCATCTACCTGTTTCATTTCAACTTGATCTACCTGTTCCATTTCAACTTGCATACTTATCCATGAGACATCTGTATTAGCAGGGTGAAAGTATACATGGCTGAGAAGAAGATGTAGAGTCCCTGAAGTCAAGGCAGCCAAAGTATTTTTGTTCGTGTCCTTAGGCAAAGAAAGCTGCAAAATACAAAGCCTGACTCATTGGGCTGTGCTAATAAGAGCAGTAACTTGGAATTGGGGAAACGTGAGACCAAAGGTCAAGCAACCTAGGAACCTCAAACTACGTTCTTCTAAAGGAGAAAATAAAACATAAAAAGGAGAGTGCACTATCAGAAGAAAAGTGAACATACTCAGCTGTGTGCATAGGGTGCAGGTCAAGTCAGACTGCATGAGGATGCTTGGTAGAATAAATAAAATAAATGAGGAGTCCTCATTTTTTTTCTGGGTGACAGCAAGCCCCTCTAGGAATTAAATATTAAAAAATGCTTTGTGCTTATTTTCTTAGTGTCATGGCAAGCCGCAGAAGTATTCAACAGAGCATATACAAAACTATTTTCACTGGGTAGAGAAGGGGAGGCTTACACATTTGTGTTGTTAAATACATTCAGCTTCTCTCTTCTGTAGTATCACAGTTGTGTCCTAAGTTTATACACACCTCCAAATAGCAAGTACAGCAGAGTGTTCTGACTTACGTGTGGGGTTGCCTTCTACAAATACAAGTGTAACTGTCCTCCTGAACACAAGCTCATTTATTAGTTGAAGCTTCAGTATCATACAACATTTGGCTGAAAAAGACCTAAAGTCATTTAATCTATGTTCTCTTCCAAGGCAGGATCACCTCTAGCTATCTAATTCCTGCCTGAGGCTTGTCTACAATGATAGGAGATTCACGACATCAATAGGTAACAAATTCCAAAGCTAAACTGTTTTATATTACACAGGTTTCCCTGATTGTTACCTTAAATCATCGTCATTGTAACAATGTCCTTCCCTTTTCGAAGTCCACTGTGAAAGAGCTGCTTTTTTCCTTCTTTGCACCAACCCTTTATGCATTTGAAGATCACTACTGTATTTCAGCTGTCTCCTCTCAACAATCCCAATTGTTTCAACCTTCCTCCAGGGTCACATTTTTGAGATTTATGATCATTCATGGAAGTCTCCTCTGATCTCTTTCCAGTTGGTCCACATAATTTTTGAATTGTGGAGCCCAAAACATCATGCAAATGTCAAAAGCCATAATGCTCTCAAGCCATACAACTGTTGCTACTTCTCTGCAACTCACAGGACCTTGTGTGAAAGGAAATTATGTTACTTTGGTATGATATGTATTTGACAAATCTACAGGGCTGTTACTCATTTCCCTGTTTCTTCCTATGCTGTTAAAATAATTTATTTAATTATTTGTTTCAGTAGTTTGATACAAATTGAAGTTAAACTCACTGATCTATAATTCCTCATCCTCTCCTCATTTCCATTGTGAAAAAGAGGCATTGTATTTGCCTTTTTCTTGTCTTCCAGGAACTTCTTCGCTTCCCAGAGACTTTCAAGGGCACTTGCTAACAGTTCTGCAGCAGAGGCCTGGCTGAATCAAAGAACCCTGAGATGAGTTTCACTATATCAAACCGACTTGGAAAACATCTCCCCTAAGTCCTGACTTGTTCTTCCCCTGTTTCAGGCTGAGTTCTTACCTTTGTTACTGACACTAGCTGTGTTTCTCTTTGATAGATACAGTCTTGAAAAGGCATATATTCAGTCACATATGCTTTGTCAAACACACATTTTCATATTTTGAAAAACAGTAAGAAAATACTCAAGTATTAGTCATTTCACTGACTGAACATAATGCAGCAGTAGCAAGTGACTGTAAGCATAACTGATTTAGTAGTATTTTGTGAATGTCCATCAGAACATCTTATTATCACAAAGGGGTCATAAGTGACAAATATCTCAATGATGTTTTGATAAATGAATTCTAATAAATAAAACTATCCAAAATATCTGCAGACCTAAAATAAACACATACATTTTGCTCATGTTAAGCAAAAGACAGTGTTGTCTATTTGTGATTTCTCAAGATGCTACATACTTTGATTTTCACTTGTACATCCCAGCTTATAGGTGTAAGATTTTACTGATAAACTGGGCAGATATACCTTACAATCTTTTCAGTAACAAACTTGAAATTTTATCAATATTGCATTAGGCAACAGAACAGAACAAGAAGAAAAATTCAGCTTTCCATAAATTAGGTGGTCTTACTTTATAACCACTAAAAAAACTATAACCACTGAGAAAACTATGTTGTCTGCCCTGTAATAAGCATTTATTTTATCTGTGCAAGAATACTATCCTACTATTAGTATCATACTGATAGCACTACTTGTCACACTATAACTACAAACATTTAAGCAGAAAAGCCAGCAACCAACAACTTTTTTTTTTTTTTTTTTTCAACACAGCAAGGTGTTACTGTTGTTTTGCTCAAAAGCTTATCTCCTAACTTACCTAGGGTGAGGGATTTGTGTGTGGAACAGAAAATGATAGCCACTGTGTCTGCTGGTGTGAAAGTAGAGTTATTCCTAGAAAAGAAAGAGTTTAATAATGTCTGAGAGTAAAAACCTTTTTAAAACATCATCGATCAAATATATTACTTTGAGGATCCATATGCACGTTCACATCACTTTGATCAGGTCTAGTGACAGAAATAATTCTACCCACAAATGAACAGTAGTGTTTGATTTTTTTTTTTTTTTTTTTTAAGCACACAGTTGTGGCAAACTCTCTAATGAATATGCTCCCATGTGAAGGAGAGGAATTCTGAACACATGGTATGTACAATACAACTTTATTCCAGCCAAGGTTATTTTTGCAAATGTGCTATATTCACAGCAGTGGCCAGCTTGCTTCTGTAAAAAAAAAAAAACAGAATGACCTACGATTTTTTTTTCCTAGTATGTAATGTTAACACAATGCTCAATTTAGATAATATATTGAGTTTACACTACAAGCACTGCTTAGAATGTGTAGTTATCTTCCAGTTCAGAGAAAAACTGCATCTAAGAGTTTACACACTGAGAGTAAGGCCAGGAAGGGTGGAAAAATGACATACAGAGAGAGGTATATGACTATCCAATAGATCACCCTTTGGTCCAAATTAGGAATAATTTTATGAGATTCTAAATATTTACTATACTGTCTGAGTTGGTTACTATTTACAGCATTTTAGATTTTACAGCTGGGACATATCTTCCCCCCAGGTTAGGTCTAGCAGTTTAAAAGTTATTTAAAAATGCCTTCTAAGGTCAGCATATGATCTTGTCACAGAGATTTTCTTGTGGCACTAAAAAAAAAAATACAAGTAGCTCTAAGACATTGCACCCTTCTTTGTGATTTTCCCTTACAGACATTGTGTAATTTATATAAAGCATACGCCGGGAGTCTGCTGTATTGTGGCACTTCCCATTCAGCAGAGTGCTGATAAGAAAAATACTCCAGTAAGTCTAAGTGAGAGGACCGTGGTGGGTACTCTGACCAGCTCAAGTGATGCTCTAAGCCATTGGCTAACACCATTCTCACGGTACTGCTTTTTCAGATGTGAATGTACAACTGTTCTTCCTGGTTGATGTTTAAAAAGAAAAAAAGATAGCTCTACCAAACATTAGTTCAGGACAACTGTCTTGTAAAAATCACCATATAAATGTTACAAATTTGACATATACAGAGAAGAGCAAATTGCCAGCCCAGCAAATGTATCTTGAGATGTAAAAAGTCAAACTGAGTTCTCTCCCTCATATGTCATCAGCATGTCTGCAGGGCAAATTATACCTTCAGTGACATCTGTGCAAATCCATTTTTTTTCAGTGGATGAGGTATAGCAGTGATTGATTGAGATTTAACAACTCTGTAATTAACACACAAGAAAGGACAGAATTCAGGTCCTGCTCTCTTAGCCTATGAAACTCTAACAGAGAAAATGCAGTAAGGACAATATGAAATACCAAAATGAGGTCACCCCTATTCAGAAATCTGCCCTTATACATTTGCATAAATTGTATCAACCAAACCAAAGATATCACACAAAACAAATATTGAAAGGTTCTAATCCAGCACATTCAATTACCTTGTAGAGAAGAGGAAAGTCAAAAACATGAAGCTCATCTGAACAGAAAATACTGAAAGAGAAACAAGTGAAAATTAGACTTAGATCACCGAAGTTAAGATCACTTAAATCTCTGCATTTGCTGTGTGCATGCCTTTTGCCTCCATATAACAGGTCAAAGCTAGGCTGGACCAAATCTATCTGGAGAAATCCAACGATGGACAATCTTTAGAGACTGTCTGGAAGAACAATATGTATCATTGCATCCAAGAACGCTAGAGTGGCTACACAAGTTCTTCCTGAGGTAACTCTTCGGAATCAAGTATTTCTTGATACGATGAATGTCAGAAAAGTTCACTACTTCATGCTGCATGTCTGTTTGCACTACTTTTGCTTACTGAGTTGACACATGAAATCTCTCAGACATGTTCTTGTTGCCAAGTATTTAAATTTAGCCCCCTTCTATTTAACAGGATGAAGGCACAATGTCTAAGTATGATCACAATAAATATTCTCACACACTGAGTATATTACTCTCCTGATGAATGATCACTATTAAGAGAAAATAATCATAGATGTTTTAATTCCCTCTGAGACAAAGGCTAATTCCTGAGCGGGGCAGCATACGTCAGAAAAAGCAGCCTTCGTTCAAGCTCAGGTACCTTCATAAGTGCAGACGGTTTTTGAGCATCCTGAGGGGAGCTCTCCTCTCTGCCAGCTATCCTGACACCCACAGGAGTTGTGGGATATACAGAGCCCACCCTTGGTCTGTGGAGACAGGGGAAAAGCAGGCGGCTTCCCTACTGTGCTGCGAGTAGCAGCTGGGACTGCAGAGACCGAGTGTTGTGCTGGAGCGCAGGAACTCCCCACAGACCTGGAGGAGAAACCCTGTGACCTGCACGAATCTTTTCTGGGTCTCTGTGGGTTATGGGGGAAGGGTTTTTATTTGCAGCAGAATCTGGAGTGGGTCCTCTCCCTTCTCCTTGCAAAACTTGTGAATGCAGTAAGGCTAATGTGTCCCACAGGGTAGTGCAAGCCAAAACAATGCATTTGATTTTGACCCCAGTTTACAACTGGGCAACATGGCAGGGATATTAGCTATTACCAGTGACATTTTCCATTCTCTTACATACATTTCCTAGGATGTATAAATGTCACCTCAGCATGCACTTAATTCTTCCTTCATGAACTAAGGAAGTAATCCATTACTCCTAAATTACAGTTTTTCTGCAACTAAGTACATTAATACACACAGAAGAAAAAAGCCTTAATACATATAATTCTGTAAAGCAATAAGCGTTTGTTGCTACCAATTATCCCTTGTGCATATTTTGCTATGGCTAGAATATTAACATAAAATTACATAAAAAAAATTAATCAGCAGGATAATAAATGCAGTTTCATCTCAAACTCTTTGTGCTAATTTCACATCCTGGTATAAGACAACACACACACACACAGTGAATATATCCAATGGTGGTACAGAAACCTTTTCTAGAATACAAAGTGCATATCCATCTCCACAACTTCCTTGGTTTTTGGTTTTATAAATATTTTCAAAAAAAACCAAATGTCTGCTCCTTGCAGGGGAGTTGGACTAGATGACCTTTAAAGGTCCCTTCCAACTCAAACTATTCTATCATTCTGATTCTAATATATTCCAAGCAGTTTCAATGCTTATGTTAATATTCTTACTAAGAAACTCCAGTACCCACACTGGCAATGAAAATGTATACATAATGATTTTCAGTGTGTTGCACTCCAAGTGGTATAACTAATTACACATGGCACAAATGCAGAGTTGTCTTGCAGAGGAATAAAAGAAAGGACAAGAAAGTAAATGGAAGCAACCACTCTACACCAACTGTTCAAGGAAGAACATACCTTTTTAACTAAAAAAGAACATTTTTTTTTTCAAAGTAGCTGTCAGCACAGTAACATAAAATTACTTAATTCTGAGTTTCTCTGCATGTTAAATCAGAGTTGAAAATTTCCATATCCCTCTTTTTTGCTGACAACTCTACATTGATTTAAGTGCATCTGGGATGTGGTCCTTTTCAGGTGTCTAAGCAAACAAGTATTTCCTCCATTTTGAAAAAAAGCTCCTTAGCCTAGCTTCCTCCTTTGCTTTCAGACTAAAGTATTTATACAGTACCATTTATAATTCCATGTAGTATTTTACACCAGTAGTTTTTCATAGTCCCAAAAACTGCCAGAATTAGGATAGAATAAGAACTGACCCACAAAGGGCAGGGGCAAATTTTCTACTGACTTCAGTGGAGGCTGGATTTATAGAAGATATATTATTTTTATAAGACAGAAACATGTGCACATAAACACATTTCAAGGTAGGTGATAGATTGATTTCTTGAAATCTAACAGGTTTAAAGTGTATGAGATGTGATTTATACTGTAGTATACTGTAGTTACCTCTCCCCCAAGCAAATTGAAACTCCTGTCTCTGGACAGTCTGCAGCAAGATGGGAACTCCCTGCTGGGAGAGGAGACAGTGCCTGTATGCCACTTTCTTTTCCTGGGAGGTAGTGATCTGCAAGTGTATTTTTAACCGATGGCAAGGATACCAGCAGTCTATTCTCATGTGTATGTTATTTAAGGTTGAATGACTAGAGTGCTTCTAAAACAAACTCAGCAAGAAATTTATTCATCCACAGAAATATATCAACACATTTGAACTCCCAACTAGTTTCTAGGTTCATAATACAGTAAGGAAGAACTATTTAAAAGTTGTAACAGTCCTTTTGAGTAACAGCTCAACCCCAAACCTTTCCTTTCTGTTTGGAATGCAACATCTGTGCATTTATGACTGTTTAGTAACAAAGACGCCGAAACAGAATGGTTGTAAACACTTGGAAAGTAACCTCATGCCCCTTTAGAAAGGGAGGACCACTGAACAAACTCACGCGCATCTAAATAGCAGGGTTCATCCCTCTCTAAATGCTTACTCAATCCCCTAAAAGCGTCCAAGCCCTAAGAAACCTGGTAATCTGGTTTGCTAGGTGCATCAAAAGTACAAGCTCTAGCCCCACGCCAGTAACCCTACAGCCTCACCCTTTCCAGTATATACAGCTCATTACACAGCTGAAATACAGATAAAAGAGAGGTTTTAAGGCTGAACTTACTTATGAACACTACTATAATCAAGCTAAATTTATCCAGGTCAATATTTGGATTGGCAAAAGTATCACAGAATGTTGTGTAGATGATCATCAGGAGCACACAGCTGCTGATAGCGCCAAATGGAGGCTTCTTCCTTTCAAGCCAGTCCTTGATGTATCTTCGGACAATCTGAAACACAGAAACCAACAGGTTGCCTCTTTTCAAAGATGCAAGGAGCCAAGTTGGGCATCACAAAGTGAATCTGACAGCGGAAAGACACAAAGAGAAGAGAGTAATTTGGATGACGGCCACAGTGGATTTCAAAGCTTCCCTGCCACACAACTCTTCTTCTGGGGAATTTAACATTTGTAGTGCAACTTCCACTGGGCGTCCATAATGAGAGTATATTTTCAAGTACATTCAAATCCATCCTTAATCATGCCAAATGTTCTTTGCTAGCTGTCACTGAGACATGCCCATTAAGCCTCCCCAAAGTTTATCTCCTCTGCTGATACTAATGGATGTATGTAATTATCACAGTCCCCTTTGCATCAACAGACAATTCCAAGTGCAACTTTGGGAATCTTAAAAATCTGACATCTTCAGGAATTTCATGACGGTAGATAATCGAAAGTGATCCATGGAACATTTTAATATTTAAATAGCTAGTGATGCACCAGAAGTTTTTAATTAAATTATAACTCAAGCTTGAAAAGCAAAAGTGCATGTGTTGTGGGAGTTTAAATAATTTAAACTCTGAATATCTAGAGTTTTTGTAAATCCAAAGACAAATGCCATTTGCACACTTTTAGAATACCAGAATTAACACATGAAAACAAGAAAACTTACCGTACTTAGCGGAACTTTTGCACTTTCAGGAAACAGAATCGGAAGTTGTTTTTGCAAGAATTTTTTAGAAACAGCTATAAATTTTAAAGTAACTTCAACTTTCAAATTATGCCAAATACTACAAGACTAAGCCTCAGCAGATACAATGCATCTACTTCAGCCCTGCCTGGGGAGTAACTTTTAGTTTCTCTCTTTACTTTATATGGTTTGGAAAACTTTTTAAAGCTTTTATCATACAGCTGTGACTTGTGTTAATTTTTCAGCAATCACATTATCTTGCCTAATTTCTCCCGAGACCGACGTTCTCTGTTACCATGCTCTTTCAGAAATAATATTTCTTGAAACACTTCTACCAGAGGGCTCTAAAGGTATCTCGTTACCTTCCCATAGCGGTACCATTAATAAACATCACCACTATCGGTTTAATAATACAGAACATTCTAGGGGTATTCAAGATTAATATCAAAGCATCATTGCCAATGCTACCACAGGACCTTTTCACATGCTAACTGCCAAAGCTGCGGGATTGACCTCACAGCTGTCAGTTTTCCTCATGGCCTTCCCAGCTTGTTTGCAAGACTCTCAGTAGGGAAGTCCTGGAAGCAGCTATCTCGGTGACCACAGCAAACAGACTTCATTGACCACATGGCAGAGCACATTCTAAAAATTTGGCACATGAGGTTCACGGAAAGCTAAGCAGGCTGAGGACCAGCACTTACCTCCCAGCACTTCTGTGCTTCCCGCTGATGAAAAATAACAGATTTACAAGAAACCATGTAAGGGAATGCTCAACACCCCAGTGAAAACACTCAACTTTAAGTTTTCACACTTGCCAGATGTTAAAGAGAGAACACAACTCAGAATATATGATGAAACTCTTGAAAGAGCATTCAGTGGAGCTCCTTCAGCCACCTCCTTACATGCCACCGGGCAGGAATAAATCACTACATTGATGAAAGAGAAGCAAAAAAGTCGAGTGAAGACATTTAGTGAGCAGCGTGAAAGATCTCAAACAGGAAGATCAGATTAGTCCAGTCTGAGCAGATTTGGGACTCTGTAATTATCAGAAGCAAAAAGAAAAGTTTTTCACCTCTAAAGTGAGTATTTTCTAAGGAAGTTTAAATAAAAATCTCATTATCCCATAAATTAAGGTCATGTTGGGGTAAAATAAAAGCTACTTAAGGATCACCTATTTATTTATGGCCCTTCCAGAAGATTTATACTGAAAGTAACAAGATGTTGAAAAAGAAAAGTGACAGTTAATTATGCCACAACTTATACTGGAGGTATTTATTAAGAAAACTATAACCTCGTGTCTGTACAAGGTATAATTATAGCATACATAACAATAATAACTTTATAACATAAATTTAACATGAACTGACACATAAGAGAAAGAAAAAACATTTTAAAAATGAAACTCCAAGCAGTATTTCCTCAAAATCTTCAATCCACTGAGATAGTCTTTATATATCCACCTCTATTTAGTCTGGAATTATTGTAAATCAACAACCATAAATATCAGTATTTTTTTAAAAATGACATAGTCAGACCCTGAAGAACTAAGTTATGGCTTCAGGAAATAATCTCATCAACCCACTGTCATGTTAAATGTATTCTGTAGAAACACAGACAAAATACATCCTCTCTAACACAGAATCTCATACAATTTAATCTTCTCAAAAGGTTTGAGAAGATCTATAATTTCAGAGGTCGATTCAACCTATGATAATTGATTCAAGGCAATCAAAATTTTTGTATAACTTGAGAGGAGAAATAGAATCCTAGAGGTATCTATAAAAACTCAACTAGATTTTTCACGGGGAAGCTCATGTCAGCTGATTCATTTTGACTGAAAAACAATCCATTTGTTACTTATTCATGCCCAGCAGAGTTGTTTCAGGACAAGGATACTCGGAAAGCCTTTCAATTCTTAAGCCAGTTCTATAACTTTTCAGGGTTAACACAGAACTTAAAAAAAAAAAATTGTGAGGATTTGTAGTGAAAAAAATGACAAATCCCACAAATACAATAAAGACAACACACAACAGAGTACAGAGCCAGCCAGCCACTGAACCTTGCATCTGCAATGCAGATTGAAATGATTAAATAAAGAACCTCACAGGTAATCCGTAGCCTGGACAGAGATATTAAGCTCCATTTGTCTACAAACACAGCAAAAGCTAACACAATCATTTTTGCATGTTACGGCCTGTACAAAGGATGCCAGACTCAGACACCATACCGTGTGCCACCTCTCAGCTGAAATGACAAAGTCCCGTATTTTGGAGTACATACCAATACAACGGGGCACAAGGAAGGGACAAGCACTGGAGAAACAAGCACTTGAGAAAACATCTGAACTGATACTCCTGTGAAAAGATGAACTTATAGCCTGAGGTAGAAATATGAAACACTGGCATCCAAAATAGATGCATCAGACTGGCACGCTGATGGAAGAAAGCAAAAAGGGGAGTACTCTTCCGATGCAATAATTCCATAGTTCCTAGTGAAAGGGAATTCCTCAGATTAAAAAAATGCAGTTAAAAAACTACATCTGGGTGTGGGGAGAGGTAGATGTGTTGGAAGAATCATCATTATATGAAACATAAAAGCATTTAAAAACATACTTTAGAGAGGGGAATGCTGCAGGATGCTCTCACGTTGCAGAGAATGCACACACATGTATTTAAGGTACAAATCTCAAGGCACAAATGCTTTGCAATCTGAATCCCTGCCGAGACTCCTGCAGAATTCCTTCTGCAAGGAGTGCTCTGGGGCCTCTCATCCTATGGTAGCGATCACACAAAGCATGACTAACTGCAAAGATTTTTGTGCAGATTTAAATGCCAGCCTCAAAGAACAGGGAATTCCTGATGGCTGAACTGGAGGCTGTGCATGAAAGAATGGGGCATGCTGAATCCTTCCCTCAAACTGTGGCTTAGTGGAGAGAAGAGAGAAAGAGACGCAAAACCTTGTAGTAGGTGATATTTTATAAATAAACTACAACATGAAAGATGCTGATACACGCACAGAAAAGTTAGACAATAAAAGACCATAAATCTGTCCATCAGGTAATTGCCTCCTAGTGACTACATCCTGGCAGTCTCCAAAGCTTTTTGGAAAGGCATCAGCTCAAATTTGCTTCAAAACACAGGTCCAGGCTCAAACTTTCCTCTTGACCAGGCCTGAATTTTTAACAACAAAGGAACGTAATTACACACGAATTAACAGTATTGTCCCTATTTCAATTCAGTTCTTCTAGCAGAATGGCTACATCCGCAGTATTTTTCCTCCAGACCGCTCTGTATCCTGCCATAACCTCCTTGTCTCAACACCAGCCTCCCTAAGCAAATGGGCTAACGGCTCCTGTGCTTAATTCACTTAACATCCCCCTCTACAAAGAAACAAAATCTGCTGTTCCAGGAAGGCAGGTAAATAATGCTGATCTGTTATAAGATCATATATGAAAACAGCAGAAGATATATTGTAGAAAAACAATTCATTTATCTAATTGTACCTTCATAACAGTCACACTGTATACCCAGAGAAATTTGTCAGTAAAATACAGCTAGACAGTTTCCACCTGTCTGCTCAAGAGCTGGACACACAAGGTAAAAAATGTAATAAACAATGTAATTCATTAATGTTCATTATTAATTGAACTAAATAGGGCAAGTAGCTCCCTGCCTCAAGCATACAGAATGGAATAAATGCTGACATTTGTAATACACTACATCTTTTAAAAATTTTCTAGATCCTCCACTTAATTTTTTTTAAACCCATGAAATGAAAAAAAAAAACCAACAAACAAAACAGGGAAATGGCTATGAAGTCACTTTTTCTGTTTCCATTATACACACAAGAGTATCTCTTGGTATTTACGTTATTATGCAAAGTAGATTTTTCCTTATTTTATCAACTCTTTTGGACTGATTTAATCTTTAACAGAATTTCCTGTGTTTTTACTGCACTTCTGCTCCTCTTGTTTACGATGTATTGGTACGCACTTCTAAATACCTGGGAAAAACATCTGGGGCTTTACCATTTCAACAAAGAAACACAAGTCACTCTTTCCTTGTGTTGAAACACACAAGGAAACAAGCTGAAACTGTGCTGGATTATCACTAAACCTAAATGCAGCAGTTACCTTATTTACTTTGTCTTTCAAGGTAAGATTCCTAACTCATTCTTAACCAACGTTATTCCTACTTACATCAACAAACCTTTGCAATGAACTCTGCACAACTGTATTTTGAAAAGCTTTGAGTCAGGCTAGATATTTGCAACAGTTCAATAACTTCTCAGTATCTCTTTATATAGCAATGGCAAACCAAGAAAGAAAACTGCATGGAATATTGGGAGCTACTTCAGTGAAGCCTGGAAGACATGAAACGGGTAAATTGGAAACAAAAAGTGAACTAAGATGACAGTGACTGCGAAAACCAGTAGAAAGACTCGGATACTAGAATGGAGATTATGCATGTTGCAGAAATGCCATGAATAAGATGGAACGTCCTTGACTGATTTCTGTAGCATAGCCACCCTCCATATATCCAAGGTCTGCATCGCAGTTCAAATGCACAGACCCTTTTCCAAAGCAGAGCTTGTATCACTTCAGCCAGACCCTGTCCTGATAATTTTATAGGGACTGTTTTTTAGGCATGTATTCTCATCTGTTCCTATATACTGCTATAAAGTCCTGAACTTTATACTGGTTCATTTACTTTTCTATACCTTCTAGGCTATCAACAAATGTCAAATCTATCCTTATTTTACGGAGCGTGCAATCTAATACTTCTTTTCTGAAGATGGGATAGGAAAAAAAAACAACAACACATTTTTGCAATCTGGGAAAAGAATATTTTTTACAAGCATCTTGTTTTCTTTCCTCAGCTTACCAAACTCCCCTAAAAGCTATCTTACTCCATTATGTCAGTCAGTTTACTCCCAAGAGATAGCTCCTGACATATATATGCCTTCAAAGCAAGCTTTATAAAACCCACACGAGGCCATTTTTAAAATTAACTTTCACATTCCGAGGTAATTTACAACTGTTGCTTTAAAACCTTACAAACAGGCACAATATGGCAAAAATGTAAAGGGAGCCTGTAGCGGCGGTACAGGTTTTCTTTGTATTTTGGATTTCTGTGGAGACTAGGTTCTGCTCCCTGTTTGAGGCAAGTGTAAGAAGGGAGCCAACTGTGGTCTGAAGACTGTTTATCTGCCATCTCAGTTTTCTGAAACAAGCTTTCAGAAGTGCTTGTCTCCCAAGGTACCACTCCTCCTCCTCTCTGCAGCTCCCCTGGACTCTGAAGAGAAAGTAGGGCGACTTCCATGTGGATTTAAGTTACAAGAATGAAAGGATTTGACACTGTTCCCATTTTATAACAATTTATTTAACTATTGTTTCCCTCACCCACCCACTACAAACAAACATTAGGCTTAGGTGAATAGTACCTCCTACTCCCTAGCAACTGCCACCTACATTTCCCTTTCAATTTCTTATTCTTTAAAAATAAATACATTGCTAAGCTTTTTAGTTTCAATTTCACTGACAACTTGTATTGCAACGTAGCACTCTTTCTGGAGTTGTGTTTATAAGCACTCCTCCCAAATGCTGATAGGGTTCCTCTGGAACATTTTGGGCAACGATGCAGAAGACACTTAAAATCCTTTACTTGTAGGACATAAAGATTTTTTGTGCGACTAGATTCAGTGAGGATTTCTGTACAACTGGTTTCATTTTATAGATTTGGGAAGAAGAACAACTTAGACTCATAAGAATTTTAGCTTTAGTTAAGGTCTGTTTAATGTGAAGCGCCCACTTTATGCTGGCAGACAAATTACCAATGGGGCAACTAGAGAATGCATGAATGATAATGTACAGACAAGCTTTTTATTATTTATTCATAGAAAACAGCGGGTTTTGGTGTGCTGCTTTGAAAAATGTTCAAACTAGTAGAATATAATGAAAGCACAGTGAAAATTCTATTTCATTAACATTTAATCATAAATCGCTCTTTAATATAAAACATAAAATAAAAGTCTGTCATAAGCACTTAGGTGTAGAGAATGGAGAAAGTCTGCAAAAGGGGAAAGGAAATATTGCAGTGGTTTTCACTGTTCCTCTTATCTGTCACTTCAGAAGGGAAAAAATAAGCAAAGAAACAACAGTCTTTGGCCAAAATCTCACAACATGAAGAAACTGCTTAGAAATTTCTCAAAACGTTACATTTTGCCGGCTAAAAGTACTACCCATGTCTACAGACAAGGAAACAAATATTTTAGCAAAATCACAACAGCTCAAGAGCAGCAATCTTCATCAGAACTCTGCTACCCAGGAAAAAAAAAAAAAAAAAAAAAAAATCAGTACTTCAAGCTGCCAGAGCAAATTCAAAAATTGTAACAAGTATTCTCAAATTCCCCTTAGAGGTATAAAAGAGTGGTGCACAAATAACAAGCTCTTACACACTACAGATCTTCAAGGCTTATAGAACATTAGATCTTTATAAAATACTATAGATTATGTCTCTTTTCAAGATCTCTTGTCAGAGAGGTCTTATTTGTTACTCTATAGATCCAAATGCAATATTACACTATCAATGCTGATTTGAGTAACATCATACCGTCAATTAGCAAAACACATCTGGAAACAGAGAGGATGCAGGCCACAACGGTCCTTTAGGTTTAGACAACCTGCACATCTCTGACAAAGACAGAGCGATTCTCCTTATTGAAGACCATCTAACAGTAACTGCTACCTGTAAGCCTCAGTGCCTTTCTGATCACATAATATCTTCCTCCTCCTTTAACAGTTCTTTCTTTACAAAAGAACTGCCATTCTAACAAGTGGCAGCCACCACCTGAGCAGAGCCTGTACCTGCAGCTCCTTACACATTTCATTGTCAGTGGCTAGAAAAGCGTGTTTGACTCCTGTCAACGGCAGTCTTGCCACACTGAAAAATTGTTTGAGAAACAGTAGAAAATAAGAATCAATTACACTATTGTGACTTCTTTATCCCAGCCATCATTAAAAATTCTGACAAGTCAGGCAAGCAACCAAAACTCTTGATACATTTTGCAATAAAGCAAACAAAAAATCCCAAACAAAAATCTAAAGGCACGTTCTCATCTGCTTTGCTTGTATCCCAGGGGCTGCTCAAACACCCAGCTCCACAGCCCGCTCAGGAAATGAGCGTTTAGGCAATAGGGGTTTTCCCAGAGGCAAGATTTTTTTTTTTAAAGGAAAAGAAAGCCCTTGGTGAATGCTTTCAGCAGCCTTCTCTGTTTTACACTGACGTGGATTGAGCGTAAAGCCTCTGTTGATCCCAGCTGAATTCTGAAGGCTGAAGATAAGCAATCCTCCAAGCTGGCAGGTTCCAAGCTTGTTTTTTTCCCAATCAAGCTCTTGCTTACCAGGCATTCTTCCACTGACCTTACTGCTGAACAGTATGACTGTGCATGGTAAAGAATTGACATTGTGGGAATGGAATGATAAATTAGAAGTAATTCCTGAACTGTCGTTCATGACTTGTGGGCCATTATCTCTTCATGCATCTGGAATCCCAGAGAAAGCAACTTGTGACTCACAAAGCAATATTACGTTGCTGTGCCGCTTGTTTTGCAACAGTTCAGTAATGAGTGAGTAGTGGTATACGAACTAAAGGCAAAACTTCCCATCTGGTTGGGAGCAGATCGATGCCACCTCCAGATGAAGGGCAAGAAGAGCTGTATCTCTTGCTGTCAGTCCTTTTCTTGCTTTTTGTTTTTCCCTGATTACTGCACATTATTTTTGGATATTCGCCTTCAGAAATGGCTTCTATTTCTATCTGGGCAGGTCGGTTTACCTTTGTACAGTTCTACCTAATCAAGACAATAAATGTAACCTGCCCTTGGCATTTTTGATCTGTAGCTATCCTTAGCACTTCCTCTCTTCCATATCCTCTGAACAGATATAATCAAGTGCAGCAACTTCAGAAACAAAGACTTAACACTTAGAGGAATGTGAGCTATTTCTGTTGATCATTCACTTCCAGAAACTGCTTCAAACACTTTTAAAGGAGAATCATCCTATTTCTTGTTGAATAGTATTTTTAAAAAACAAACTCTTAAGTAAATTTGTGATTGAGTTACAGTCTTTATCAGAACTCAAAAATCACATCTGTTCTCAGTAAAGTCTCATCACAATTCAGATTTTTAACCTCTAATCATTCAGAGCACTTATTTCATGTGCTTACAGCTCAGTTCATTTTACTTAGCCTTATTATTTGGTGCCGACAAAAAAAAAAAAAAACAAAACAAACCCTAATTCCACCAGTTAGCTCACGTAGCAATTTCTTGTAACATCTTTCCAAAGTAATATGCCATTATGCATATAGATGAAAGTCCTCTTGAAATTTTGCACTTCGTCTAGCAATCTACCATCATCTTCAGACTTATTACACTGCAGTACAGGTTGCTGATACTCCATCACTGTAGGTTACTTTATTGCTAGATCTGCTGCCATGCTACTTGTTTCCTAGAAATTTCCAACTAAGGCTTCCAACTAACAGCTTCCAGTTTTTGGACCTTTCAGGACCAGAGGATTCAAGTACTTTTGCTTGTCCGCTTTTGGTGAAGACTTAATTTTGACAAGATAAGAATGTGAAACATGAGTAGGTTCATCAGCAACCCTTTGTGGTCCTAATTACTAAGAAGGTTCTTAGGCATTTAACTCAAAGCATGTGAGCAATTCAATAGCCTTCAGGGACACAGAGCTCATGTCCATTTTCCACATGGTATGGTTACATCCAGGTTACCCAGGTACTGATGCTGGTAGCTACTGTCATGCTTATCATGCTCATCTTCTTATTAGACTTTAATGGGGTTTATTGATCATATAAGAAATAAACTTCACTAGGACTTCAGTAAGTTACAGTACAGGCCAACTTTGAAATGTGCAGTTACAGTTTGATAAAAGAGTGATTGACTGTTCTACACAGCAAAGGCAATGACAGATATTCTTAACCTTGTACAAGGTGCTCCTTTATAGACTCCACTTCCATTTGCTTACATTTTAACCACCTTTCCACTTCAAAGTCTGCTTTAGGCTGACAAAATTCAGAAAGCTCCAGCTGAACACAGAGTTAAACTGGATGCTACAATCAGCAATGGTATCCCTTGGGAATGAACTGCAAATCCCACTGATATTCCCTTCGTGCATTCTGAATGCCCAAGAACAATGAATACTTTTAAGTAAGAAAGAATCATGCTTTGGGTGTTTCGGTTTTGGTGTCCAACAACAGTAGACACTTCTGGCCACTTTTGGTCTTAATATAGCAATTTCCCTCCATGACATGGGAGAAAAAAAATAATTAATATTTGTGAAAAAACCAGACACTACAGAGACAAGCATCACAGAAAATCTTATATTGCAATTAGTATCTTTACACGCAATGAAAGATTTCAGTCACCTGCCATGAAAATTAAGGTCTTGTGTTTCAATATGAACAAGGAGTATTAAATGAAATACTGAACAGCTGCTCATTCCATGAATACCTTCCACCCAGTGTAACAAATGACAGGAGTCACATAGAAGGAAGTTTGCAATTGTGCAATTAAAACCCTTATTGTAAAGCATACGCAAAATGGCTCAAGCAGCCTTAATTTTATTATTTCTTAATTTCTAACTGCTTAGCCCTTGTATGTTTTTCAATGCAGAGAATTTTTTTATTCCTGTAATTGGTAGTAGATACTACACAGGGAGAACTTCCTTCATCATCCAGGCAAAGGACATGCGACACGACGACTATATCATATTCTCAAAGCTCATTTGTATGGGACTGGAATTTCTCACAGTCTGGGCTGCCATTTTTCCTACTTTATGTTCACAAACTCCCTTCTCGATATGCAGTAGCGTATGTTTGTGGTAGTGAGGGACAGATGCTCAATCTCAACAAAGATCAATGTGGCTCCAGGGAGCACTGTAGCATCTTTTCTCTGATATTAGACTTCACTATCCTGAGGCTGTTCCTATGTGGCTGCTTACCAGCTTGCCAGTCTGCCTTTAAGATAGCTCTCTTTATCTTATTTTTTTAAATAAGAATGTATATATAAAATACATACCTGTCCAATTATAAGGGGGACTACAACAGTCATAAACAGCTGCGAGAATATAGACGTAAAAGGCACAGAGGAGGATGATCCAAGCTACAAAATAAAAATATAGCATTAATATTGCACTCTTTCTTAGGATCTGGAAATTTCATATACAGATATCACACATTAATATACATTTTATTTTATGCATAAAAAATTGGAAATATGTGCAAAAGTTTGGAAGTACGCGCACATACGTTTCATTGTTAAGCCACAATAAAGCATCTCGTATTCCACAATAACAAAACTAAAACAATATCTGGTTGATTATTTTGTAACCTAAGGTAATGGTTCCAATCAAGATGCATTTAATTGAAATCCTGCTACACATACATGCAAAGTAAATCATGCAGGCATTTGTAGGATGAGAGTCTAAAAAGACAGGGAGTGAATCTTCCTAACTAAGCAGTTAGCTCAACTCACTATTTATATAAATAGCAAGCAACAAAAATTGGTATAGTTATTTCAATAAATAAATTATTATTAATAATAAAATAATAGTGAAGACATTCACATGTTTTATTTCAATTATGTTAAAGAAGATATCTATCAAAAGTATATAATTATTCTTTCATTAAGACAACTAAAGAGTGACAGGCTTAGTCTTCATGCAGGTGATCTCTTAATTACAATTGTAAACGCTAGAAGTATTTTTTTTTAAAGACACAGGTAGAAAAGGTGAACCAAACAGTCAATGGGATTTTTGCAACCTGCTTCAGAATGCTTCAGAAAATATTCACTGTTTTTTACATTCTGATTGCATTTGGTTTATGCTAGGTCATTGAAAAATTTCATTTAATGTAATTTAATTTATCTTTAACAGCAATAGAATATGCATTAAGAAATGTATAGTAAGGAGACTGAAACAGCATTGTCAGAGCTTCCACAGACAACAGTTTGCTTCATGATGAGGGTAAATGACATAACGCTGAGGATTTCACAGTTCCACATCATTTTATATTTTGCACTTCACTTTAAAGATCCTCAAAACAATGACAGAATTCAAAATCTTTTCAGCTCCATCTAAACGATGCTGATTTCCTAAAACGTGCTCACATACGTCATTCTCACAAACTACACTCAGATTGCATTACATTTTTGACACCTATCTTCCTTTCAAAGCTACCTGTAGGCATGATAGACAAGGTAATCATACAATCTAGTCACTTCCTATAACTCCACCTATAAAAATCAATATATGGCCATAGAAGTGGGTTTGGCATAAAACCAGATTCTTCAGAAATTCAAAGAACAGAAAAATCAGAA